>JABXWE010000227.1:0-70301 GCA_014611495.1 Limonius californicus | reverse complement strand
AAAAACAAATTTTCTACTTTTCATCACAATACCATGGCCTTGCACTGTTGTCAAATGTAGTATTTACGAAATTTATCATTTTTAACAGTACTTCCAGAAGAGCAACTAGAGCGTCAACTCAATATTAATCTTTACATAATCGAGTGGCAGTCAGTCACTTATCGGCAGATACGTGCAACATTAAAGTTCTCGTTATTGTTTCCATGAAATTCTGTTTTAAAGATATGAACTTTAACACTCTTGCACAAGAAAACTAAGCTCCAAATACATACTTTTTTTTGAAGATTTGTATTAAGCATTCATAAAGGAAAAATTCTACCTGAAGCTTTTAAGGCATTTAAAGGACACCCTGTATACTGGGTTTATATTGTAGTGCACTAGCCTGGTGGCTCTTGTTTGTGGCTTTGCCGCCTTTATTATTTTTTTGTTTAGGCTATTGCCTTGTTTTACTTTTTTTTGATTCGAAATTCTGCGAGATCTTTCTATTTACTCGATCCCTAACACTAAGCTTCTGCTGACTCTTTGTAACTTTGGAGCAGTTTGAAGTTTTTCCAGTGTTTTCCATATGTGTTTTCTGGCTATTTGATCGAAAGTTACTTTAAGATCTAGAAAATTTAGTTATATATTTTTGTTCCTTTTAATTGTTTGCTCTGTCATGGTTCTTAGTGCATATATGTGGCCTTGTGTTTGGCCTAAGACCGTTTGTTCTTCCTTCAGTTTGTTTTCGATTTGTGTGCGATTTTCTAATATTTTGGGGTAGATCTTCAGTGTAACTTGTGTTAAGCAGATGGCTCTGTAATTATCGCATTTAATCGAGTCTCCCTTCTTGTTTATTTGTTTTATAATATTTTTTCCCAGTTCTGTGGAATCGTTTCTGCAAAATATTTTTTGCAATCATTTTGCTGTTGTTGGTCCTCCATATTTTAGCAGCTCCGGTGTCATTCCATTCTTCTTTTCTATTTCGTGTTCCTCTTAGAATGTTTTTAACTTATTCTTCGGTGATTTGTTTTCTGCTCGTTCTTCTCTATTTTCTGGATTGTCTAGTCCTGTGCGTCTTCATCTTCTTTGGTGAACCTTGACAGTTGAACTTTTTGCACATTATGCTCATAAATTTAATTTTTAGTCTATACTCGCATATATATTTCATGATCACACATGTTTATTTTTTTTTTGTAAAGGGTCTGTCTTTACGAATGAACCTAATTTATGAGGGTAACGAATGTAAAGTAAGCATCAACTTTCAGATACAATGAATGGAATTATACGATAACTACCCATTCGGTAGTTCAATTTTATATTTCCCTACTCAAAATATTCCTTTTCGGTGTTTTTCTTTTCAGACATTTACTTCAGGTACATAGGTTAATAAAATGACTTTAAAATAGTTTGATCTCAAGTACCTACTTAATATATCCAATGACCCTGCCAATAGCACAGTCTGTACTGAGATAAATGGTTGGTTTAGATTAGTCCATAAACTTTCTAAATTATTACTTTTTTTTGATGAAAAATACCCTCATGTGTGATATACCACACATAGGCGTGTCAACTAAACATTAAGTTATGGAAGTTATTTATTTAGTTTGGTTCTTAAGATTTTCCCTATAATTAACTTATTTTTATGAAAATTATTAGTTCCATAATTAACAAAATAGAAAATAAAATTCGTGTTGTTTCTAATATTGGGGTACCCGCGGAGCAGGTTTTTACGACCCAACCACCACTTTTTGGCCTATAAAAGCAGAAGTTAGTTATTCTAAAAGGACTCTTGATCTAAACATCAAGAAGCACAGTCCCTTTGCAGGTTTCCTTAACCCTTCATCTGCTCACCACGTTGAGGTATCTCATCAGCTTACGGGCTTCCCTTGACGATTGCGCTTCGAGGTATCTGAGCTGCAGCATCAAGTTCCATTAACCATTCACCTGTCCAGGGCTGTGAGGTATCTCAGCAGCTTACGGGCTTCCCTTGACGATTAAGTTTCGAGGTATCCCAGATGCAGCTTCAAGTTCCTTAATCACTTATCTCGCACCTTCAAAAAACCACCCCGTGTGACTGTATGCCTATGATTTCATCTTTCTTCTATTGTTTTAACTAAGCAAATAGTCTAAATTTCCAAAGGGAATCGTTTTACTTGAGATCGCATGCGCTACCCTGGCTAAGGTTTCCTGCAGTTTCTTAGCCTGAACAGGTGAATACTAGGGGTAGCTTATTGGCACTATCTGCATCGATATTTACGTTAGTAAAAGTATTAAACCTTTGTGGTGTTTAATTTCACGCATTTAGCTCAAGATCACGACGAACAAAAGATAAAAGGAGCACAAGTGTCTGTAACGTTACTTATATAAAAATTTCTTCAATCTAGTGTGCCTTACAAAAACTTTAAATCCATTTAATAATAGCACTCTTTCCTATCTAGCGTGCATTGTATACCAAAAATAATAAGAAGAAGCATAAACTGACTTATCTATTTCCAAAAGCAACTGGGCACTCAAATAATATACATAACATTTTACATCGATAAACCATTATATTTTTTCCTTGTGCGCCACTGGGATTATGATCGTCTACCTGAACGCTGGAAAGCGAACTGCAGCCAATGTAAAAGACAGTATGTAGAATATACATCTAAATAATTGGAAACAGAGTTTTGACATTGTTCTGTTTGTAGTGAAACATATAAATTTTGACAATGGGGTTGTGTGCATTCTGTTCTTGAAGGATGGCAGTTTGTAATAAGGTAAAAAATTTCACTAAATTAATTCCACATATGTTGTAAACATAGATTAATTTTACCATATTTTGGACTACTTTTGGCAATTTTCCATCACAAGTTCTTATGATTTTTAAATACCTTTTCAACATGTAATAATCTTGGATACGTTGTCTACAAACTAAAAAACTCCGCAAGTGGAAATGTTGCTTATTAACGCAACCACGGTGACAATAGAAAACACTACTTCTAATTCATTGTGGGTCACTTTAATAACCCCTTAACAATTCCCGAATGTTTTTTCTTCTTTGTAATATAAGATTTACTATCAACTAAATAAAAAAAAAATTTTGCGTGCAGGAAGTTAAATACTTATTTTATTTTAAAATTATGGCGTTTAATTGTGATTCTTTATTCAAATATCAAAGTACAGTTCATATGATCTGTTGGATGGTTTTTCCACAAAATATCGGAATAACAAAATGTTGCCTGTCATTGAGATGGAATTCCAGGAACCCTTCGTCCGCAATCATACTTTAAACATTTGTTATTGAAAATTTCGTTATTTGACTATGGCACAATTATCAGCGCATATTTCTCCATTACGCAACTATCTTAATTGCATAAAACTATTTTATTGACACTTTTAATGTATCCACTTAATGACTGTAATAAAATTCTAAAAGATTTATTTGCCATTGTAGTTTTAGTTTGGTAATAATTAATAGTAATTGAAATAACTGCATTTAAAGTTTCTGTTTCATCTATTTGCCAAAATTCGAATCATAAATGCAGTCAAAAGTTTCATCCCAAACCGGGAATTGCATACAAAATCCAACCGTTTTATATGCAGAGAACTTCGAATTGCAATTAATTCAGCTTTGTCTGACTGTACCTTCAAAACAATCTGTTTTGATCATATTAATCAATTCTGCGAAATCAGACTAGAAACAGAAGGTCAAATTCAAAACAAAATGTTTGCGGTTTGAATAACATTAAGATTTAACTGTTATCCACCATGTGGACATCACATTGTTTGGGAGAATTGCATCAAAAATTCATACCAAGTATTCTATAAAAGAATCAAATGATTCTTGATTGCTGCAACAAGTGCAACATTGTACCTTGGAAATGAATAGATATGGTTTAATCCACTTACTGTTTGCTAGACATCTTTAAATATTTTAAAATTGTAATCAATTTGTAGTTATTATTATTTGGAGTCGAGTAATGTCAAGGTTCACTTAAAATAGACTTTAATTTCCGACCCAGACTAATTCCAAGTAAAACAATTCCCCCATACATATTTAAAACAACCAATTCTACTGCATGTTTGTATCTGTTGCACAGGCCGTGTTACAGTTGCTCAAATAGAAACAACCTATTAATTATTAAACCTATTTTCATAGAAGATACTTGATAATTGTGAAAGATATATTTTTAATCATCAGCAATTGCAACAATACAAACAACAATCGGTGTTTGTTTTTTGATGCTCGTTTACACATGTTAAAGTTCATTTCTATCTAGCAAAATTGAAATATATAGTTTTATTCGAATTTTGATAACATCATAGTTTAAAAAATAAGCGGGCATTCCTATATTATCTTTCACAAGAACTTTCCAGTGATAAGGAATCGACCATGTTTTTTCCTGTTTTCCAATAACAATTTTCAAAATCACCTCCAGATAACTTTCATTCTGTCTGGAAAGAGTGTGTTCGTCATTATTGATTTTTGTTATCTTGTTTGGGTGTGTTAATCAGAAAAACATATTAATAATTTAAAACATAGGTAGGCAAGAAAACGAAAATATAAACACTGAATATGCTAGCACCTGCAGCCTTTCCACTATATCTTGGTTGTAACTCCACCCACATCACTTGACTGGCTTTTTTGTATTTTATAAATAAATTTGATTGTAAACCAAAACTTGTTTAAAATTAAAGTAACATCTAATACATAAACATATTATTATATTAAGGTCGCGTTTGTCAATCTACGAGATGTGTTCAAAATTTAAGCAAGAATTTTTTTATGTAATGGGGTATTGCAATATTACAATGATGAAATCTATGTATATAATTATTCGATGTAGTCCCCTTGCCTAACGATGCACGAGCTTTAATAACATCCTGGAAGAAATCTTTTAAACAATCGTGATATGACTGAAATTTTCTCAGCTAAAAATTCTTTTACTGAGCCAAAAAAAAATAGGAGGAAGCAAAATCAGAACTGTATGCTGCATACGGAAGGATTGATGTTTGTTTATGGTTTCAATTGAGGGCGCGAAAGCAAACCGAACTTTGTCTTCTCTTCCACTTTTTTCTGATAGCCTACCTAATTGTATAGCGCAAGAGTATTGAATAATAGTCTGCATTCATTGTACAACATTCGGTAAGGAAATCAACATATAGCACCCCTGGAGAATCCCAAAAAAAATGTTGCCATCACTTTACCAGCTGACAACACAGTTTTTGCTTTCTTTAGCTTTGGAGATGTGGTGTGACACTACTGCATATGTATGCAGTGAACAATAAAGAAGAAGCGATTTGCAAACGATTTTACTTGTGTTCAACAAACACGCAATCCACATGGCACGCACCTTACGATACTTCAACTTGATTTTTATGATGTCAACACTTCGGAATATAATTTGTGAATTTTGAAAAATTCGAAACCATCTGTTTTGCTGAATAGGGGCATTCAATTTTTCTTTATATTCATAATTAACTGAAATTACAGCCCGTCGTAAATAAGGCTCATTTTCTACACGAATCCTACCCTTTCTACAAGATTGCAAACTTTTAGAAAAACATTCATCGCCCTATTGTGCTCGCATCTTGCGAGCATTTCAGTCGAATTTACTCTTTCAATCGTAAGTAATTTGATTATTATGCGTTGTTCTACACTACACTGAACATAACCTTTCTTCATTGTAACTGAAACTGTCAAAATAATATTATATCGTAAAAATTTCCATAGATATGTTAACAGGAGTCACGGCCAACCTTCAATTAATCTAATTTTTGGAATATTGTCTTTAACTGGAGTTCTAATTGCAACATTCTTGTTTAAATTTGATCACTCCTCATACTAGTATATATTATATATTTCTTATTAATTTCTACGGTAACAAATGCATTACTAGATTTTTCATTGAAAATTATTTCACAAAATAATATATTAGGGGAATCATAAAACCAAATTTGTATGCATGTATGAATTGACTACCTTACATACAATTTTACCATTTAATATCGTTTATAATGTAATAACTAGATATCATAAGTTGTATAATGGATGTTTCATTACGATTTTCTCATTAATTTAATATAAACAAAAATAAGGTAATGAGTTGAAGAATTTATGTAAAACGGATGCCCTTCTGGTATCGATTTGTCCCGGAAGGAAATTGGGTCAAATACATTTAAACGTAAACCGGGAGGGTTAGGTGGAAATAACTACAGCAAGGTCAGTTTTTTAAAAATCGAAGACTCGATAAGCAAACCCAATCAAATATAATTCGCTGAAGCCAATTTAGATAGTTGGTCTATCTCTGTAACAAATCCAGAAACTTCCATTCAAACGTATCAACGAGACACGAGTTAAACATTTAGTTTACCTTCGCCTTATCTGCCGGTTATTTTTGAATTTTTTCTATTAATATGCTGGGTTAATTTTTTATTACATAACCTGAATCGAGCATGTAGTCACTGACGTCGGCATGTGTATAAAATTAATGAAGGGTGCACCCAAATGTGTTGACGTCATTAGGGTGAATTTTTAAAAGTGTGCAAGATCCCTCTGACGTAATAACAAGCTTAGGTGGATGTTATCAATCCATTGTAGATATTGGATTTTTATTTGTTTATATAAACATACTTATTTAGAATTTTCCTCTATTAATATTACCTAGTATTCACCAAAAACTATTAAGTAAATATTTGTTGCACAGACTAATGAATTATATATAGTTATTGTTGAACCTTTCAAGAACTAAGAGTTGTTTCAGAAGAGGACAAATTCAGGGTAAAATAAGATATGATAATGCATCTCGAAGTGGCAGTAAATTTACGTATACAAAACATTGTGCAATAATATAAAAATATAGTTTAATTGAAGAATGCAATGTGTTGGTGTTTGCTTAAAAATGAGCTGTTGTTTGTTAATTTGAGGCTGTAGATAACGCTTTGGCTTTTGATGCTTTAGCATTGTTGCTATTGTAACTGCTTATAGGTAGGGGCAACCAAACTTGTGAGATCCAGCGACGGATAGGTCAGGGATGAGCCGCCTTTGTAAATCTCCACGATACTCTCTGAAATACCGAAATATCAATACACTTGAAACGAAAAGTATTCGAGCAGTGTGTGGGTGGCATCAGTTATCCCTACGCTTAGGATAATTATGCACTAAAAAATATGCATCAAAAACATTCAAAATATGCACTTAAATATGCACTAAAAGTCAACTAACTAGAAAAAAATACATTAACTTTATGTCAATACATATTTATTTTTCTATTGCAATGCACACAAATTTTTTAAAACCACAATTATTTAATAAAAATTAATCAAAAAACAAAAAGTTACTAATTTAACATTAAATAAATTATAACAACAAATCATAATTGCACTTAACAACAACGTGGTGTAATACGTTTTCGAATGTAAATTTGCACCTGTTGTCAGCGAGAATATTTTTGTACTGTGAAAAGATTCTCTCAACATCACACCACACTGTTGGTACAAATTCATAATTTACAATGTCAATGATATTTAAATGTTCATTTCTTGCATCAAGGGCTGTTTCATTTTGCACTCCGTTTATATTCTTCAGTTGTTGATAGCCCGTATTTTTGACAGCACAGTTGAAATCCAAGCCATATTAGCTCGAATAAAAATCAAGTCTTTTCGAATACCTCTTTTTCTCAGAATACCTGTGCTTCTTCAATGCCCTGCGCTTCTTCAGAGTTGAATTCATTACCAACTTTCTTCACAATTTCAAAATTTTCAGCGTCATACACAGCAGCGTCGGTCCAAGTTCCCCATCTTCTCAATTTCCCGAAACTTCTGCACATGGCTCGGTGCTTTGAGATAAATGCTTTTCACAGTGTAAACCATGTACTAAACAGATCACATGTGTCATGTTTGGGTACAAAATCTACAGTCCTCGCATTGCTTTGCAAATATATGGTGCAGCATCACTACAAACCACTCGCACTTTTTCATATATTCCAAATTCCAGAGGGCCACAATAAGCTTAGAGAGTCGTTGAAAAAAGCAGCAATTGTGGAATGACATACTTTGTCCAAGAGTTTTAAAGTCAGCAGGTATGATTTATTTTTTTCTTCGTTAACCCCTAATATACCAAACACAAAATTTGCTACGCATCTTTGTTCTGCATCCATTGTTTCATCCAAAGACACCCAAATACTGTGATCCTTTACTTTTTCTCTTAATTTGTGTAATGATGTTGCATATTACTCGGAAACATAATTTTTTCTTAATGTCGATTTGGTTGGGATACTCTGTTTCGTGTACTTTTCCAAAAAAATGCAAAGAACTTTATTCTTTAATTTAACCAACGGAATATCAGCGCAAGTAAAAGCCTTACAAATTTCTTTATTACATTCTGAACGTTTAGGTCCAGGCCTTGGTGTAGCAGAAACTAACACTTGCCATTGGTTATTCTCCCCTTTTCGATATTTATTACTTACATGTTTTCCGGTTTGGAGATGCTACGTAACTTGGAACTTTTTGATTGTCGCAACAGGAACTTCCCAGTATTTACAACATAACAGACGCTGATTGTTGTGAAATAATCATAGCCCCTCACAAACTGGTTTAAAATAGCACTTATACACCTTTTTTCTTTCAGCATCTCGAAGATGTTAACACACTATTAGAACTAGTAGACAATTGATTGTTGATGAAATGATGAACTGTTAAACTTTCAATTTTCACAGGTTTTCCCGTCAACGCAACAGGGCCATTCAAACCCTGGCAATCCTCTTAGCATTTCCAAGTATTCTGGTTTTTCGAAACTTAACAACTAAGAAAGGACCTACTTATTCAAAATACAGAATGAACGATTTTAAAAGATTATTTAAAATTTCTGGAAATTCCCAGACTGCTTGACGAAGTGAATCTGTACCTGATAACAAAAAATTTTATAAATGCAATTTAAACAGACAAATGCTGCAAATTATGCATTCATGCTCAAAACAATTAAAATTTGCATTTATTACGAAAAATGTCAATATGCAAATGCATAATTATCCTAAGCCTAGTTATCATATACGGCGCTGAAATTCTAACGCTCACCAGAAAGACAATACAATCGCTCAATTCGTAATGGACGAAGCCATGCTTGGCATTACTAGAAGAGACAGAATTCAGAGAAACAGACTGGAAGAGGAAATTTGAAAACGGTCGCGGAGGCTTACGTCCAGCAGTGTACAAGAGAAGCTGGATGATGACTGTAACTGCTGTATAGTATGATGATTGGGAGCGTGAGAGCTTACCAATGTATAGGACCGGTACTACAGAAGATTGAGAGGACCTACCAATGGTTGAGAGTTGTGAGGTGCTCTACCAAAAATCAAAACCAATATTCAAATTAGTGATATGTTTTGTTTATACATGATATCCAAAGTCAAAGTATTTTTAGGTTCTGGGGTGTGGGAAGAGAAACGACCAAACAGCCACCAGAAAATTAATTCCATAATCAGACGTCGAGTGACCGTTTTTGAAAATATGTCACTAGAGTTTGTCAGCGTCTCTACTATGACTAAGGGCAATTCACATTATATTAACAAATAATCTCAATGTTTTTCAGTCAGTGAGAGTGCCAACCCGCTCATGCGTTTGTTTATAATATTCACTACAGCATGAATGATCACAACATTATCGATAGGAGTTGACGAGCGAATAGAAGACACGTGCGTTTACTTAACCCATCCAGTTTACAATGTTTACTACAATTATTTAATGGATATCAAAATGCACATGAGTTTTTTATTATTTTTACTGTAGAATGCAAAATACATAACTAAACATTCGCAGGCATGCTAACTTTCGTATAAGTTTCTTTAACACCTGGTTAAAGTGGACGTTTGCTTGACAAACATGGATGAATTTCGTTAATGTTCTTTGAAAACGTTTACCAAATAGAGAGGCACAGGCTGCCTTGAGCGTGATTAGCTATCACTAGGTTGGAGTTTTCGCCCTATATCTATAGATTAACGGTATTCAATTTAAATAAAGGATTGCATGCAACAACAGCTGAATAAATATAAGAAACACTCGTTGCTTGTATCTGATGGTTTCCTCTACATTAAAAGTTTTCATCGAAAACGTAATAAATAAGTACTACAAATTATAATTCATTACAATCTAAACTTAAGCACATTTGTGCTTATCACTTCTAACCTAATTTTTCAATATATACAAGAGGACGCACTCTTCTTCTTTATCTTCTGCTTTCGGAAAATACGTTTTTAATGTGATGCAAACCGCAGGGCATTGTTATTAATATCCGGCCCTCGTTTTAAGTATGTGTATTTAATATTAGTTGTGGAACAAAAACCCCAAACTGAAGATATCTAAACCCTAGTTAAGGTAGCCTATGCAGTTTTATTTATTAAGCATCTTGAAAACGTATGTAAAATGTATCCAGTAGCCAGCATCGATTTTTACTATGCACAAAAAGTTACACGAAGGTCGTAATCCTTTCTAATGTAAACTTGTGCATTCCAATATTAATATTTTATATTCTATTGTACGAACAATTGTAATAACTCAACTGTAAGGGGCTACTAAAGATATTCAGAATAAGCTAAAATTAGCTTTTTTTTATTGTAACTACGTTAATAGACGACCACTTCACTTGCGGGTTTTAGCTAGTGGACAACATAAGCAAGATTAAAATAAAGTGAAACAAAATATAGAAAAACTCATAAAATGATAAAAAACTGTAAAAAAGTAGTTAAAAATACGGTAAAATTACTTTACATTTATAATATATGTGCACTTAATTTACTGAAATTTTGCAATTTATTACAAGCTGCCACCTTTTATGAATATAATGCACACATCCCTAATGGCAAGACTCATCTAATTTTCTTGAATCGGAATAATACAAGATTCCACAATACATTTATTTTGTGATATACTACGCGTATTGTCTTTTACATTGACTGCAGTTCGCTTTCCAGCGTTCACGTAGAAGTCTCTAAAACACAGGAGCTACAGGAAATCGAACGTAATGGCTTTTCCATGTAAAATGTTAGAACATTTAATTTTGGATTCCCAGGTCTGTTTAGCAACCACATAAAATTCTCAACAATCAATTCTTATCAAAAATATTGATCATACTGTTTAAGCAGTTATATTGTTATTCTTGCTAATAATGGTTTCAGTAGAATTGTTCGTATTCATCGATTAATCGGATCTGAGATTATTGTTTAAAATAATCGGTTAGTTGATTAATGGATTTAATCAATTATTTTTTTTAATCTATTTTTTATTATTGTATTCCATAATCGCACATCCCCAAACACAGATCTTCAAATTCTCTCAGCGAGTGCTTAAAGGATTATTATCGTTCTGGTTTTGTAAAAAATTCTAACGCGCTTCCCAATGAGCTCTTTATTCTACGCCAAAAGAATTTTTTAAAAAATTTCCATACTAATTCTTGAACTGCACTGCTATCCTTAACATCGATTTTTAAAAAATGCGTGGGAAAATTCAACCCACCTCTACGAAGAAGGAAGCCGCGCAAAACCCAAACAGCAATTGGAAACCCAATTTTCGTCTAAAAGCTCTAGAGAATGTAAAAAGCTCAACGACCCACGCATCGTCCTGCTAACCGACTGCGACCTCGCTTGTTCCAGAACCCTGCGTGCGCACTTTTACGCATTTACGCGCCGCTCTTTACACGTTACATGTACGTTCGTAATGACCTTAATGCCTATCAGATTACCGCGAAAATAAAGCCCACAAAAACGGTTTCCAATCACAAAACACACAAAAATTAATTCTATCTAATCCTCCAACAATGCAAAATCCACTCCATGACTTCAGCGCGCAAACACAACCTCAAGTAATAAAATTCAACATGTTCAAGGTTGCATTACTGAACAAAAGAAAAATAAATTATAAATGCATTATTGGAGTAAATGACGCAACGACAATGAGTGCTACATATTAAAAGCTCCAAGTTATTCCTAGTAAAAACTGGATCAGGAATTACAGGAACCGTTTCTAAAGTTGGAAAGCAAAACAATTCTGAAAAGCGAACTATTTTAAGCAGTTTTTTCTTAGTTTTTCCCATCAATCATCACGAAAACAAAAAATAAAGTTAATATCCTTATTTACCATACTATCGAATAAGATAACTGCAATAAACTAATAAACAAACACATTACCAAAATTGCTTTCCAGATTGTGATAATTACAAATCGGATGTGTATGCGCTTAGATATGGCCGTTAAAAGTTAAAAGTAAAATTGTGTGAAAATTATTGTACTTTATTAAAGACTAATCAAATTCACTTGAAACTGATATACGAGGCTTTGATCAACTGAAACCCATCTTTGATCAACTTAGCCTGAAAACAAATGCAATTATTCAAATGACGTTTGTTAATGTTAGTAGTGTTTGTAAGCTACACATTAATAAGTTCCTGGCGTTTGAATATGATTCTGACTTTTAAAACTTCGATTTTGAAATGGCGTTTGTTGTTGAAAATCCGTCCAAGTTTGATCAGCGTGCGTTCCTACAATT
Organism: Limonius californicus; assembly: GCA_014611495.1. NCBI lineage: Eukaryota > Metazoa > Arthropoda > Insecta > Coleoptera > Elateridae > Limonius > Limonius californicus. The sequence goes on along the minus strand of JABXWE010000227.1, from coordinate 57,803 downwards.
TTTATGCGCTGAGGGTGTGCAGTCATTGCAGATTCATACGTGAATGCAAGCAGTGTATGGAAATGCATGTATTGCGTACGCAACTGTGAAGGAATGGTGAATGGAAAAGAGGGGACTATGGATGAGCCGCAACCAGGTGCACGGTGTACTGCATTAACAGAAAATAATATGACATGTGTGGAAGGTCTTATTAAAGAAAATCGTCGAATTTCAGTTAAAGAAATTTCAGAAATTGTTGGTGCGAGTGTAGGATCTATCCATAGTATTGTTCGTAATCTGGGTTACAGAAAAGTTTGTTCGCAATGGATTCCTCGTCTCTTGTCTAATGAACAAAACTGTTTGCGAATGGGCTTACCCCTGCAACATCGCACATACTATAGGCAAAATGGTGATGACTTTCTTCCGTCAATAGTTGCTGGTGACGAAACTTGGTGCCATTACTACGAACCATCCAGTAAATTATTGTCGATGCAGTGGAAACATTCAAGTTCCACCACCACTGAAGAAGTTTAAAGCACAACCTTCTGCAGTCAAGATGATGTTAACATTTTTTTCGACCATGAAGGACCCTTGTTGATAGACTTTAAGGAACCTGGAGTAAATGTGAATGCAAATCTGTACAATGAAAATTTGAACAAGCTTCATCAAGCAGTAAGACGGAAACTTCCAGGAAAACTTACGCATGGGGTCATTTTGCTACACGACAATGCTAGGCCTCATGTTGCTAATGTGGTAAAATAAAATATTCAAAGAAAGAAATGGAGGGTTTTAGAGCATCCACCCTATATCCCGGATCTATCGCCTTGCGATTTCCATATTTTTGGACAGCTGAAAAAGACGTTAAAAGGTTGGCATTTTGAGTATGACGCAGTAGTACAGATAGCTATAGAAGACTTCTTCATTCAGCAGCCCCAAGAATTCTATGAGCAGGGTATACGTCGCTTAGTAAAACAATGGGATAGGTGCCTTAACCGTGACGGTAATTATTTGTAATTAAATTGTTGAATACATTTTTTATAAAGCAAATATCGGTTTCAACTGAACACACCTCGTAAGTTAAAAGAGGTGACCATCCAAGTCTAACAATCGAATTTATTAATTTTGTGCATATTTTTGTTCGAAGTTTCTATAATGTCCAAGAGTCTTGAACCATTTTTGAATTAAATGCACTCCTAAAATTGGTGACCCAATATTTTTTGACTGCTGGAACGTGGTGTTTTGTAATCTAATAATCTAAAGTACAAGCTTAAGAGTGTTTTTTTTTTGTTTTTGTATAACTGACATCTGAAAGCGAAGTGTAATGAAATAATTGCAACTGTAATACTAAACAAACATGTTGATTAGAATAAAATAGCAAAAACCAACCAACGCATCATAAAAAATTATGCGCCAAATTAAAAAAAAAATAGGAATGATTATAAAAAAATTAGGTGTTTGAAAAAACATTTTATTTTTTTAGATCATTTTTACTTCAATATAGAATCATTACTGCCGACTAGCCAACCCCCTATATAAAGCGGTATGATGATCAAAATATATATTTAAATAGTCTAACGCTTTTAAATTAATTAATTACTATATAATTATTTTTAAAAACCATTAAAACTGGTTAAATGGGAATCTGTAATAAACAAACTCCAAAAACTATTCCCTAACTTTGGTATAACATTTTTCTAATTAGGTGAAGCCCTCTATAAATTTTTTAAATGCTATCTGTATTCAATAAATGGAAGAACCATATGTTTAAACTGAACTGTCCTGAGCAAGTTAACTAAAGATTGCAAAATTGTTTTTGGAAATAGTTTGATGTAACCGTTGAATAATTTTGTTATTAGTTTCCTTTGCAGCAATCTTTATTTTTTCAAACATATGGGCGGTTCAATACATGCTTCTGTTCAAATAAATATTCGTCGTCAAATGGAAAAATGGTGGTCATGGTGCTGTGTATATAAAATATTACACATATTTTCATTTTTATGCATTCATATATGGGTAAGTTTAAGTTAGGGCAGGGCGTCAGATGTTCTTAAATCGTTGCTTTAGAAAATTTTATTGGTAAACTTGGATTGATATTATCCAAAAAAATACTCATATTTTATTTAAAAAAATGCGTTCAGGGTGTTTAAAAATGGTGCATACAAAATCACATAACTCGCTTAGGACTACCAACACAAAAAAGTTAGAGGAAAAGCTCATAGATAAAGAATAGAAGAGAGTAGAATAGATTATATTGCAGTTTGTAAAGGTTACACCTCTATGCAGTCGTCCATGATATACGAATGCATGTCATAAATATCTAAAAGCATGTACATTATCGATAGTGTAGCAAGCTTTGTCTACAAACAGTGAATTCAACGTAGGCTTAAAAGTGTTCGATGGAATATATTGTATATCTGTATATTGAAAGCAAATATCAATTTTCTACAAATACCTCTGAAACTTAATTACTTCAAATTTTAAGTATTAATGTTCACATAGATAGTTGTTGTTAACACAGTGGCATCCATGGTAGGGGATTTGTGGTCTAAATCTCTTCCATAGATTTTTAAAATTCTTGTTTATCGACTACGTCAAAATGGTCAAATAATAATAGCGTAAAACATATTTTTTTACAGATTAGTTGGTAACATATCCTATTCTGATGTTAATACAAAATTAGCTTGCATGTGGAACGTCCGTGGAAAGAAATATCTGAAGAAAAACAGTAAAACGCTCGGTATGAGAAAACCATAATTAACGCTACAGTGCTAGGAAGATTATATTTATTTCTAATGTAGGCTGACAAATTTAGTTAATTAATTGGAAAACTATTGTTCATTGGTTATCGTAGATTTTTGGGAGGGTGAGTTACCTCAAGTGCACTTAGGCCACATAGGTGGACCCATTGTGTTGCCTTCCCAGCAGCTCCCCAATTTGAGCATCATCCAAGCCATCCAATCCTTTGGATGTACTTGAGGACATGCGCAACAGGGGTGTTGCTGATTTCGGCCATATTGGGCCAAAAGTCTCCCAACATGGATCCTCTGATTGTTGCGGGCGCTGGGCAACGACACAAGACGTGTTCTGTCGTCTCGTTATCCCAGTTGCATTCTCGACAGTTTGCGCTGTTCGCCAGCCCCATCCTATGCATGTGTTGATTTAGGGTGCAGTGTCCAGATGAGACACCTACAACCAGTCGCAGGTTCTTTCGGGACAGTTGCACACAAAATTTTGCTGTCTCTGGCGAGGGTGCAGTAATAGTAGCCCTTGTATGACGATAACTTTCAGTGTCTACCCATCTTCGTGTGAAGTTTTTTAGGGTCTCATGGTATAGCATAAACCTTAATGTCCGTAGGGATATAGGAATAACGGGTTCTGGTCCCCAAAGAGGTTGTTCGGAGGCCAGTCCCGCAATCTCATCAGCCTCCTCATTGCCTCATCCAGGATGCGGGTATGTCTGCCTCCCTAACTAAAGGGAAGCTAAAGTTAAACACATAGGCTACATATCAGCGCATTAGACTTCTATGTTTTTGTCCAGTAAATATTCTGTGGGGTGTGTATTTACAGTTGCCGTGGTTCGTAGCCCACGTTAAGCGGTAGGTCCTCTACGTCTGTGGTACTTTTAAACATGCAACACGGCCATAGGAGACGAGATCGTTACTTGTTGTAAGAGGCAAAGTACTTAAAAAAGAAGAAACTAGTAAGATGAACTTTACTTCTTATGCACGTTGCCACACTTGGTTAATTATTTTTATTAATATTTGGTAAACTAACGCAAACATTTTCTGAAATGTATACAATGCATTTAGTATAAAAAGACCTCCAAAACTCCAAAATATACAATTTTTTTAATCCTTTTTCAGGTCTCAATTCTTCTAAAGCGAAATTAGATATTGTCCGATTGTCCTTCTGTAAATCTTTCTTGAATTTTTATGTATACTGTTATATTTATGTTTTTATCCACAACCTTTCTCGTTGAATCTAAGATCACAAGCTATTTTAATAATTCAAAATAATGCTTCCAATTTCAACACGTTTTATTTGGGGTTTAATTGGAACTTTATACGTATTTCAGAATTGTCAGTTTTGGAAGCCATATAAACATTTGTAGTTGACAGCACACTGGACCTTGGTTATCGCACTTTTTATATGGGGTTGCATTGCAAAACTTTCAATAAAGGGGAGTTGATGAGCTTAGTTTGATCATTCATTAAAGATATGTTTGTTAGAGTGTGCTTGTGAATTTGAAAGGCCTCGAGTATATCCAACCTATGTGTATCATCACAGAAGTGTAAAAATTTAAGGCCAATGCATGGTAATGTTTTAACAAGTCTTTACTATAGTTAAATTTTTTCTGCGTGTTTGTATTTACACGAGCGTATGCGTTCTTTGTATAAGGTATCAAAATTTCTAATTGTCTGGCCTATGTATACATAATTGCATTCTGAACAGTTTAATTTGTAAATGCCAGATTTTAATAAATTGTTAACCCTATCTTTTGCGTTGGGCTGTGTTTGTTGTTCTAAAAATTACTAATTAGTAATTAGAGTTTCGGTTAGTTTATTGTTGTAGCCTAATTATTTTCTCTGTTTGTAAACACGTACGTATCTAACTTCGCTCCTTAATATTCACATAATCAAACAGGATTCAGTAGCAAAAATAAAATTGATATTCATTGAACATCATCCAGGTTTATAAACGGGCAGACGTAATTACTTCCTTATTAAATTTTATCTGCGTTTCGATATTTTATTCCCTTGCTCTAACTCACATGAGTGGGCGTAATGCGATCTCCGTCTAGCACAACCGCTCGGTTAGGTCGTTTCCGTCTGCCTCTAATACAAACGTCTCTCCCTGCTGATTTTCCCGGGTTCTGCGAAAATTCCTGCTCGTGGACGGTCAAGGGCAACCGTGATTGAAGGGGAAGAGTTCGAGTGACAAGAGGGGAGGCTCTGCGGGGGTTGATATACTTCGTTGAAGGAATAATGAACATGATGTAAAGGTCCGTTCCGGGCCGGAAAATGTGGAAAGCGGAAAATAGCTCGTGTCGTTCTTTATTGCAAATTGGCGCAGTTTTTGAACTCTGCAGTTTTTCCTCCGCGGTTAAGGAAGGAAATTAAATATGGCCGCAACGACGTGCGTCTATAAAAATACAATGAAAAAACTTTTATCTCGTTGCAAAATTCGCCTGATAATTTTCATGGTCAACCCCACCACTTCCATTAGATTAGTTCTCGGAATCCGTACGTAGTACTTGCTTGTATTCTCGTCACAATCATAAGTTTATGACTGATAACGTAAGCTCGAAGCACAAGAAAATATTTACTGTGTTAGTAATATCAATGAGCAAATCTTTTTATATATGTAATATATACAGAGTCAATGCAATAGCATTACAAATTACGATTTTGGTGCTTAGTGTACAGAGAAAGTCGATTTCTTTAAAGCATAAGCCGGTATATCTCTAAATTTCATGTTTATATAATTATGGCTATACAACACACCAAAACTAAATATAATTCTTAGATTGTTATATTTTTAGACAAGATATTTTGAGCTGCGTTACAATTACATTATTAATAGTGCGGCGTGGGAAAAATATGTAGGTACTTGATTCCACTTACAGCGAAATAGTAAGAACTCGTTTACATTATACAAGGGTTTGCTGATACATTCCATTCTGGTTATAACGAGTAAACAAGATCTTAAAAATTTAAAATATTTACTCAATATATTCCTTAAATTTAATATCCGGGAACTTAAAATATATTTGTAGTACTAAAATTTACAATACTATGTTTATTAGCAGCAAAAATACATTTTCACACTTACGAAATGGTAAAACCTTTTAATACAACCATTATTTTGTATAAAAAAGCAAATAAACACCTATTAATTAGGGCAATTTAACTCCTGTTTCTAATATCTGTTTCTTGTGCTTTACATGTTAAATCTCTGAGGTTACGTTTAAAACCAGTAAATACTTCGTACTGTTACAATTTAAAAATAAAGCTGGTCAATAGTTCAAATTCCAGTAAAAGTCTTATTTTTAAGGCTTACCCTAAGTGCATTGGCAAAACCATTCGTGGCTCGGTATTACTAGGTAAAAAGCGGTGCACATTGAGACATCTAACTAAGGAAAATTCTAGAAATTTGTCCATTATCCCTGGGATGCGCAAACTGGAAGGCGAGACACATGGTACGTATTTAATTTAAATTATAAGAAATTTATAATTATGACTTCTTTTAATTGTATAATTTTAAATGTAGAGTATGAAGGATTTCCCTGTTTGTGTATAATAAAGTCATCTCTTCGGCCTTAGACCGCATCGTCGTAGGATTGATTAATGCTGACGTTTTCCTAAGCGTTGCAGATAGCGTTATGAAATTACTTGCATTACGCTCTGTTAATGCTACCTGTAACGGTTAGCGAAACGTCAACATCAATCAATTCTACGACGCCGCGATCTAAGTTCGCCACTGTTTGTCTGCCACCGTTTGCTCGTTGGCGTTTGCTCGCGGGTCTCTATGCTCGACTACAATTTGCTCGCCACGCCGATTGCTCGCCGGATAGATGCTCAACAAGCAGTTTATTTTTAAAATAAAATATTATTTGTAAGCATTTAGTATATGCTTTTGGTAAATCGTTCTTTATGTTTCTACAAAACATTATTGATAGCATACCAATTTTACAATTGTTTTACTGGTATTAACGATTATTTAGCAACCGGGAATTGAAAATCGAAATGTTCCAACGTTTCTAGAAGTCCTTAGAGAGAAGTTTTGTTAATAAATCAAAATGTAGAACCATTTTTGAGTAATATTATTAGGAAACTATTTTGAAATTGCCTTTTTCTCATAAGTTGCTTTGTTATTATTATTATACATAATATTATTAATTATTCTCTCTCTTTTATATACATTTCTATGACAGAGAACAAGAAGTAAGCCAACCGCTGATACCTTTGAAACAAAACCAGAATGTCGGTAATTGATTGTACGTTTCCAGCCACATAAAATATTCGTATTAGTCATAATTAAGCAATTAAAGCAATTTTTATTACTGTTTTGATCACATTGAATAGTATTTAGTTGTTATCATATCAATAACTATGTATTTTCGAATTTGGTACTATTGTACGTTCTGTATGAGGAAAAAACATACTTTCCCATTTTATTTTTTTATTCGGGTTGTAAAAACTTCGAATCAAGCCATTTGTTTACACATTACGTGGTCTATAACTTTAGTATTTTTGTGAAATTTTTATATAAAGGTAAAGCCTCTATTAAAGTCAGAAAGTCCCAAAGCAGCACATATAATTATTGTGGATGTTACAGAAAATGATTTTGATTTAGGTATTCTCGTAGTGGACAGTCTCTCTTTGAAATAGTGCGGATAGTCTCGATATAGTCTATGTTAGTCCCGAGATAGTCTGGGGTGGTTCGACCTACACCGGTGGTATTCCAGGTATTTGGGTTACTTCCATAGTAATCTGGTAATACAGGAATACTTTAAGTTAATTCCGACGTAATCCGGGTAAAATCGAAGGTAGTTACGGTACAGTCGATTTAGTGAGGGTGCAGTCGCAACTACTCCTTGCCGTAGTCCGGATGTAGTCTTGGCGTAGCTCGGGTTAGTTTCTAGATCGTCTAGGCGTAGTTCAAGGTAGTCCGGATTAGTCCTGTGGTGTTCAGGTATCCCTGTTAGTCCCATGGTATACCGCTTGTAATCCGGATTGCTTGTAGGCCGAGTTAGTTTCGGTATCATTCGGGTGCAGTTCAGGGTAGTCACGATGTAGGCCGGATTAGTCCCGTATTAGTCCGGTAGCGCCTGTGAGTCCCAGAATATACCGCTTGTAATTCGGTGTAGTCACGGTATAATCGAGAGCAGGCAGGGTGTTTTCACGAGATAGCCCGGATTAGTACCACGGTAGTTCGACTAACGTAGTCCAGGGTAGTCACGGGGTAGTCCGGATTAATGTCGTGCTACTTTAGGTAGTCCCTGTTAGACCCGTGGTACACCGCCTGTAATCTGGTGTAACAATAGTGTAATCGAGATTAGTCACAATTTAGTCGAAATTAGTCACGATCTAGTTGATATTACTCCCGAGGGTGGTCCGAATGTGTCTTGGAGCAGGCCGGGTTAGTTTCGGCATCGTTCGGGTATGATCCAAGTTATTCACGCGATAGTCCGGATTAGTACCATGGTAGTTCGTCTAGCATAGTCCAGGGTAGTCACGGGTTAGTCCGAATTAATCTCATGGTAGTTCAGGCAGCCCTTGTTAGTCCTAGGGTATACCGCTTGTAATTCGGGGTAGTCACGGTGTAATCGAGATTAGTCAGGGTGTTTTCAATATTACTCCCGGGTGTAATTCGAATGTAGTCATGGAGTAAGCCGTGTTAGTTTCGGCATCGTTCGAGTGTGATCACTGTGATCCAGGGTATTCACGGGATGGTCTGGATTAGTACCATAGTAGTTTGACGAGGGTAGTTCAGCGTAGTCACGGGGTAGTCCGGACTAATCTCGAGGTAGTTCAGGCAGCCCCTGTTAGTCCCATGGTATACTGTCTGTAAACCGGTGTAGCCACAGTGTACAATATGACGATTTGTCATGGTTTAGTCGAAATTAGTCACGATCTAGTCGGTATTACGCCCGCGGGTGGTCTGAATGTAGTCTTGGAGTAGACCGGGTTAGTTTCGGCATCGTTCGGGTGCGGTCCAGGGTATTCACGGGGTAGTCCGGATTAGTCTCGTGGTAGTTCAGGTAAACCCTGTTAGTCCCAGGATGTATTAGTCACGGTGTAGTCGATATTATTCTCGGGAGTTGCCGAGTGTAGTCTTGGAGTAGGCCGGGTTAATTTCAACATCGTTCGAGTGTGATCCAGGGTATTCACGATGTAGTACGGATTAGTACTGTGGTAGTTCGGCTAGCACCCGGAGTAGTGTAGACATAGCCCGGGGTAGTACCAGGTAGTCTGGATAGGCTTTATAATCGATGTCATTTAGTGTTCTTACCCCAGTTTATCATTTAAAAATGTTTATATTAATAGAAACTTTTTTAATTTTGAATATCAGTTGGAAGGAAATCTGCAAATAATAAATAATGGGCGTGTAGTTGTTTACAGAAAGATAAATTAATCTTTACAATAATAGTGTATTATTTACCACGAACATTTCATTCGTGTTGTTCATAAGCCACTTCACGAAGTGGTTTATTCCTAAATAGAACACTTCTAATATTCCATAAGTAGGTGTTTATTCATAAACTTCTAATAATCCTTCAATTTCGCAAATAAACCACAAGTTTGGAACTACTTTATTACACGCAATTATTAGTTCCTAATATTTGCAATATTGTTTACCTGCTGCATTTGATCTTGCGCAAGTCCTAGCATGCAAGAAGTGCACACCACTGCTCTACTTGACTTGCATACGAGTTGTGCTTGCACTCGCAGAACAGCACATACTTGTAAAAGCAAATCGTTCATAAAGTAATCGCGGCCTCGCATTGGTTTGGGTTTAACGTCACGGATAATATTTCTAGGTCAAATTTTCGGATAGCATTCCCCGAACAAACCATCAAAAAATTTCCGTTTGTAATGTAGAAGCGACGTAGTCTTGCGCGTTAGACGTAGCGGAAAATTAGGTTGAGGACAGGCAACTAGACGAACTCGCCCCCTTACGAGATTAAATTAGATGCTTTCAGGGCTCAAACACTTATCAAACTTGTATAAGGTGTTGCTCTGCCTCATTTTTCCGAGTTGGAAATAATAAATTGTGGGAGTTATTTCTTCATTATGTATAAATAACAAATACTGTATTCTATTGCAGAATTTTTATTTGGTAATTACAAAACTGATCCATTCAGAAATGTTTTACACACAAAAATCAAGTTTAATGTAGCTCTTAGGCTGCCTCGATAGTAGAGAGACATGAAAGATATCGAAATCCAATACCGGTGTCTGGGAAGCTAAAAGATATTGGCTTAAATGAGAAGAGTTTTTAGTTGTAATTTTTCTACGCGGGTTTCATGTCAAGCTTCCATCAGAGATTACATCATGAAAACAGATTCGTGTTTGCTACAAACGATAAAGGTTTGATAAAACTTTCAGCACCTTTTACACGCTTCCTGAGGCTGGTGATAATTTTTAACAAAATCCAATATATTATTATGTTTTTGAATTTTCATGAATATTGTCCTCTACCTAAAATTGATATTTTCAGAGATATTTAATTTTTTCATTACAAACCGTTGAATTATTAGAGTTTTTGTTTCTACCTAATCTAGTAGCCATGGTTTTGACACAAAGTGAGTAAAGGTTGAAAATGGAAAAAGGAATATCTAAATTTTTCCAAAAACTATTGTTCACTGACGACTTGACCTTCACCTAAAATAACCCAAACGTAATACTCATCATTATGTAATAGAAAACCCAAGAATTGTAAGTTGATACACAACAACAATAGACTGTATATAGGGGAGACATCTTGAGCGATTTTCTGACTGAGCCTCTTTTTTTGAATAAACATCTGAATGGTGCCGAATATTTGTGTTTCTTTCAAAATAATTTGCTTCAACTCCTGCAAATTGTTCCAACAAATCTAATGGTAAATATGTGGTTCCAGCTCGACGGTGCTCCAGCACATTTCGCACTAGTGACTCCGCAGTTATCGAATCAAGAAAAATAAAAAAAAACAGGAGATAGTGGAACAGATAATTATACCCCGAATTCAAAAATATAAACATATACAGGGGGTTCTATTTAAAAACATAATTGAAGATGCTCCTATAGCCAATCACCCCGTACAAACATTTAAAAATATTTTTATCATGTGCGTATTTTGGCACTACATCTCTTAAAAATAAAGAAAAAGTTCCAAATCAATGTAATAATGACAAAGCATATTGGACTTACACTAATGAGAAACCCTGTATACGTCACTCATATTTCTTGCTCCCTAAAAAAATATTTTTCATTCCGTTCTACCAGAGATATAATTTGACTTTCTCATACTGCCAGTTTCAAAAATAATATATTTCAGGCCTGATAGCTTAAAACATAAATGTTTATGAACTGCCTCTCCGCATGTGTGTCTTAAATTCGCTATGTCGTTAGATTAAGATCGACTTTAAGGCAATAACTAATAGTAACAGAGAGTTACATTTTCCACAGAAGACTTCATTTTCAGGTAGCTTTTTAATTTCACAATTTTATGTTGCGTATTGTAGATTCAACTCTTGCTTAAATATAACTGTATCACCTATAACATTATCTAGTTACTAGCCCAAGGAACATTAACGGATTACTGTAAAAATATTTTCTGAAAAATCAAGGGATAAGAAACTGACTGAATTTTAGAAATTATTTCCAGGAAAATGTGCGGAATCATTTAACATTATCTGATAAACATATTTTTCAATATATATATTTTCAAAAATATGCCACAACAGTTGGTACAAACGGACTGCATTCAATTAAGGTATTTCAACTGTAGGATGTTGATAAACAGCAAAATGAGATCAAAACAATGGAAATGTTCATGCAATTACGCGTCAGAAAACGTTCTAATGCAAAGTAACCTTCACGCGTATTTCGAGAAATTTTGCCAAAAATTCTTTAAACTTCTGATTCTATATAAACAGGATCTTTTTGAAAAAGTGTTAAATATTTATATGAAAAGTTTCAATTTCAAGTTTTCTTAGCATTTAACGTTAAAATGCATTATTAATTGTTATTTTATATATTTTAAACTCCCTGTATATACATGCACTCACCCACTTGAAACTTTTTGCTTAAAGCTCATGAAAAGTTTCTCCTGTATTTTCATCCTCGTAGTCTTTCTGTTTTTTGCTTTAAACTTGAATCAATTTACAGATAATTTAATTGGCTCGTTCCGAATATTATGATTATTGCAAACATCCATTAAAACAATAAAAGTTGTAATTCCATGTTTTTTCGCCAATTGTCAATATTTTCTAGAAAGAACGGGCCATTTAAACAGATCGAGAAATCTGGACACAAGTGTTCCTCCTGTATAGGACGTTATGATAAAAATGCAGGGTATTACATTAAGAATTAAAAAAAAAGAACCCTTGTTCAACCAAAACTGAACACCCTAGACGTATATGTATGAAACGTATACGTTATACACACGTCATTGTGAACAAGTCCTCTGTTTACATTTTTTTGTTTAAGTTTCTTTAAATTTTCGGGCGTTCGAATTATTTGATAGACTTGAACGGATTCTACAAAAGTTTTTTCGGGCTTTGTAACTAATAGAGCTATAAACGCTACCTTAAACTGTCTAGCTATCAATAAGTTGAAGTTTTTGTTCTAAAATAGAGATTCAATGTAAATAAAGAGTTGTCTAAAACAGTTTTTTCTATTTCGGTTTTATAAAGCCGTTCTAAGCGCACTGTTTTAGCTTAAAAACAGTACGTTAAGGAGGCCTGTAATCGTACTGTTTTTAGTTTGTTTTTTTACGATGTTGGTAGTTCGATTTGAATTTGAAAGTTTGAAATGTCAGTTTCAGCCACCTGTCAGTGCTGCCATCAAAGTGTTTATAAAAACTCCCTAGTAATCGATTTGACGTAAAAACTTTCCTACATAAATTTATTTAAAATACTCCTTAAACTTCCTCAATAGAAAAAATAGTATAAAGAACACGTTTCATAAGACCACTTGTCGCACTCGTCCGTTGAAAAACTCGACGCTTCGCGTCTCATTTTTCAAACTTGGACTCGTGCGTTAAGAAAAGGCCTTATGAAACTAGTTCTTTAATATACTATCATAGTTTCAAGAAAATGCAAAAGTTGCGCAATTCGCAATACATATATTTTTCCCATGCACTTGGTGTTTTAGATTAACAGAACTGCAACAACTTAACTGCTTATACTTTGATAACACTAGTAAACAAAAATCAACTTCTTTTTATGACATGGATAAAACATGGCGTATGTTATGTAATATTTCACCAGAAAGCGGAAAATGACCGTAGATTTTCTCTATCACCAACGCTTTATTTGCTACGAAGTGTTGTGCGATATACGGAAATATATCAATATCGGTATGTTTTTAATGTTGAATTACTTCAAAATGTTGATGCGGATGTTTTACAGCAATATTTGGTTTCTGGCCAATCACGGATTAATGTCCAGCAGTAATCAGCAAGCAAACTAGGAGTCCACTTGCCTTGGTATCGCTTTTCCATGGTTGCAACGTCTTCTTGGAACCGTTCTCCATGTTCGTCGATTACGGCACCCAAATTTTCCGAAAAGAAATCGAGATGAGCATCCAGAAAGTGATTTTTAAAGACTTGTTATATCCCATTTCTATGTAGGCACTAAGTAGTTCAGTCACAAGATCTTTGTAATTTTCAGCATTGACATTTCCAAGAAAATTGGTCACAACTGTTGTAAAAACTCTCCATGCTCTTAGTTCAACTTCACTCAGCAAGTTGTTAAATTCGCCATCTTTCATTACTTCTCGTACTTGTGGTCCCACAAATACGCCCTCTTTAATTTTTGTCTCACTAACTCCCGGAAATTTCTGTTTCAAATACAAGAATTCCGTTCCGATCTACTGCTTTAACGAAATTTTTCATTAAGCCCAATTTAATATGCAGTGATGGTAAAAATAGGTTTTTAGGATCAACCAGTGGTTGATTGGTAAATTTTTTTGACCCGGAGTTAGTACTTGACGTAGTGGCCATTCCTTCTGTACATAGAGATGATCTCGTACACGGCCCATTCACTCAGGAAACAACAGTATTTTGTATACCTGAGCTGAAGTCCAAGAAGAAGCGCTATCACTTTTAGGTCTCCACAGATTGACCACTCATAGTCATTATACCGGATATGTTCTAGGAGATATCACATATTCTTGTAAGATTCCTTCATATGAACGGCATGAGTTATATAACACCAAATATGGTGCTAGGACTTATCAGATGGTCCTAACACCTAATAACGTATAAATAAAAGACACAATTGGAGAGATCAATTTTTAATGTTTTGCTTTTGATAAAAATAAACGGTAACTATTTACATAAAATACATAACAACGGTAACATAACAACCCCAGACGACCCGACCCGCACAACAGTACAGATGGGTATTTATTGCTGTTGTGAAGCAACACTGCTTTTAAGCTAAGTTTTGAAGAATCTATAAATAGGCGCAAATTGATTGGTTCATGTTTCTGTCCTAATGCGTGAAATAAGTTGTCAACATCCGTGCAATATAGAAAGTACCTTCTTCAGCGAAATAGTTGCGTAAGTCCTTTTTGACGTTTTCGGAAGTGAGTGATGTGTACGTCACCTTCGAGGAGAGTGCATCCTTTTAATCCTAGAAGTCCTGACTGTGATTTTGCTAGTTTTAAATCTCGAACTGAATCATTCAGTTTAGCTGTGAAATCAGATGTGGTTCTGTTGAACATTCGGGTGCTTGAAATAGTTAATCATTGTCGATTTCCTGTGCGAATTATACATCATCAGTTGGAACACCGGTGCTTTCAGGTTCTTCTTCGTCCAAACTCCAACATTCTGGAGGATTTGGGATAGGAAGATCTTCACTAAGTTCGACGGGCCGTAAAGTTGATGGTAAATTGGAATATTGGAGTTCGGTCCGATGCCCAGTATGTTAGTGAGGCAAAAGTAACAATCTGTGGCATGGTTTTTTTATTCTCGCCACACCATTGGTACTGCAAAGCGCAATGTTACACAAGTCTTACAATATATGTGAGGAGCCCATGACTTATATCTTAAGCTCCTACTTTAACTCCAAAATAAAGTTCGTAAGCTCTTCGTACAAGTGGGGTGAAAGTACGTTTTTGCGATTTAAAAGTTAGTTCCCCAGACACATAACAAAAACTGTTGGCATTATTACACACTGCCTTGGCATTGTACTTACTTGTTAATCCACAGTCAATCATAATACAGTAATAATTTATTACTTCTTCTTCTTAGAGTGCTTTATCTCTTACGAGACGTAGCGATCTTCTCTCCTATGCCTGTGTTGCGCGTTTATTACTAATAAACATAAATCACGTATGTAGAACAAAAACACGTTAGTAATGACGTTTCGCGGCACGACCTAGGAAATGCAGTAACTTCATACGCTGGTAAATGCCTACTAATGTACAATATCTGATTTGGTACGTACTTCTTGCTTGTAATAGAGAGCAATGAACTTGTCTTAACACGGTATATTTGTCACGTCAATGATATATTACACAAAGTGGCGTAATATGCATATGTTACATACCTGCAAAATATAAATGCTTGTTACTAAAAATTCGTGGGTGATAAGAAAATTCTGTTTTTGAATTCGTTTTTAGGGTGCCGAAGTACATCAGAAAAATTTCCATGTCAAAAAATGTATGTTTAAAATGTAACTATTAAATAAGTGTAATAAAAACTATAAACTTTGTATGACATACTGTATATGCACTCACATTCATTTCGTTAAACAATTACTTATTACTTAAACGTAAAAATACCGAGAAGGAACTCCAAAATTCTAAAAAGTTCTAAATCCCATATCAGTGTTGTAATCAAATCAAATCAAACGCAATAAAATTTACTACTGATATCCATTTTTTACGTTTATATTTCGTAAACAATAGGTGGTCACGCGCGTGTTGGAAATTTTTTTGAAACAGAACTAACAGCGCTTTGCATCATTAAATTGCACTATAAATTTTGCTACATTTAAGCTGCTGCCATAAATCCCACAAATTGAACTTGTGAAAACTTCTGATGTAGCAAATTGTTGCTCCTGCAATTGCGATAAAAATCCATTAAAACTGGCGTAAATCATATTGCATTTATCCAGAAAAAAGCTTTACATTATGACTGAATGAATAGCTGATAAAAGAAAAATCTAGGGCCCGCAACTCATACAAAAACAGAAGCTGACAACAATACAGACAAATTACTTAAAATTAATCTTCCTAAAACTAATTTCATTATAATTTGTGTGTTACCATGCTAATTATTGCGTTGCTACGCATTGCAGAAGCTATCTCCTTAATTGTTGGGCAATAATTCTTAACATCCGAATCAAGGTTAAATGGTTTCAAATTGTGAATGACAATTCAAATTAACCGATGTCTAAAATCTTGCATACTCAAATTAAAATTTAATAGCATTGCTTTAATCACGCAGCCTGTTAATTTTCTGGTGTGCGTATTAATTCACAATTTGATACGGGAATGTAAAGTCTTTGTTTTGCAATTCGCCATTTGAGTAGGTTTATTTAATTATACTACTCTCACTATATACTGAAGCAAGTAAACATTCGCGTATGGTAATTGAGACACATTATGAGTAATATACCTACAAAAAATAGTTTCATTTTGAACTATCACGAAACAAAAACTAACAGGATGTAGCTGTGCATGTGCCAATCGGGCTATGGTATCTTTGCACACAACTACTTGTATCTGTAATACGCCAGTGTTTCTTTTATAAATTGTTTGTTTTTGTATATTTAATCAGGTGGACAAAACACATTTTTGGAATTTCAGTTGCACTTAATATGATCGAAAAGAAAATGAGAGGAAGAAAGTGAAAAGGCAGAAATCGGATTCACACGTTGCGCACGGCAAGAGAAATTAAATAAAGTCCAATTAAACAAAGAATATCTAAACTTGGAATTGGTTTCCGGATCCTGACGGATTCGTGAGGCGAGCAGGATCTGGAAGAAAAAGAGCGTCAACTGCGGTTGATGATCGTTTCATTGTGTACAACACAATAAGAAATCGACAGCGGTTCAAGTTCAACATCGCTTGTAAACAGTACAAGGGGTTGAAATAGTTGAGAGGACAATCAGGCGGAAGCTTATCGAAAGTGTATCGTGGATAGTTAATACAGGGTCGCCCCTGCGTGTGGAATGAACTTACGTTGACTTTCCTTGATACAGGACCACAGTGCTCTCTAGGCCTTGACGTCTTCAGTTTGTGGGATTTCATGCACATTTGACTCTTCGCCAATGGAGTGAAGTACACACATACACGCATCGTATATCCAGCACCGGGATTAGGATGAACTTGCCCAAGATGATACCTATAACGGCAAGCCCTATGTCAATAAGCAGATATATCACGGGGCTGTAGGAGTATACTTGGACATCTGGGACTGTTTGCCCATCACGGAGTTCTTTAGCTGGAGGATCTCTCCCTTGAGCCGCAATTTTTCTTGCCTTAGAGAACTCTCCTCTTCTAACAACTGTTGTTCCTTAGAGGCTGCTTTTTCCAATGCCGTTTCGAATGACGACGAAAGAGGAAAAGAGGTCTGAACGGGAGCTTTGGGATTCACTTTAGGAGGCTCCTCGTGCGGAGCATCCGTTTGCTGGTTCGGCAGTTCAAGCACGCATTTTAACCTGGAGTCCGTCATCAAGAGTGAAGTGGTCTGTACCGATGAGTAGCGCTCTTGTCTGCGTGCACCTGATGGTCGAGTAAGAGTGTGGAGAAGACGAAACGAACGATATGGACTGCACCATATCTATACGAGTATCTTTTAAGGGACGATTTGTTCTGGTGTGGGCAGCTATTTCCACGGAAGCACATACTGACCTCATATTGTGCAAAATGAGGCTTTGAACGCCCATAGATATGTGGAAGACATTCTTCAAAGGATTGTCGTCCCATTTTATTGGAGATGGCTTCATTTTAATGCACAACAGAGCGCCAGACAAGAGGTTGCGTTAGAAATCTTATTGGGCAGCCTGTAACCCGTATCTTAATCTGATACGTGGTTTGTTTGGGTAAACTTGAGCCTTTACGTAGCCCCATGAAATGAAGTCACAAGGTGACAGGTCCGGTGACCAACGAGGCCACTCCACATTCCCACGCAATGAAATTAGGAGGCCTGGGAAATGTCTTAAAAAAGCCATTGTTGCTCTTGATGTATGGCAAGTCGCCCCATCTTGTTGAAAGCAAACTGTGTTGGAGTTGATGCTTCGTCTTCTTACGTCTGGCAGGAAATAATCTCGCATCATAACAAAATAGCGATCTGTGTTAACGGTCACTGTTCGTTCGTTTTCACGAAAAAAATAAGGCCCAGTAATACAGGTTCGAGATACGCCACACCAAACAGTTACTCTCTCGCAGTGCAGTGGTTTTTGATGCAATTGTTGCAGGTTTGTGGGTGCCCAGTACCGAAAATCCTGTTTGTTTACCATCCCCGATAAATGAAAGTGGGTCTCGTCACTCATCATCAAAACGATATGCTCTGTCAGCAATTCCAACATCGCTTCTGTGAACCTGTGCCGTCTCACGAAGTCGTTTTACCGCAGTTGTTGAACAATCATAATCTTATACGAATGGAAATGAAGGTCCAAGTGTAAGATTCTGCGGACTGACCCGTCTGACATCTGAAGAGCGCGTGCATGACGTACTGCCGAACGAAGAAGGCTGACTTCCACCTCTTGTCGCTCTCTGTCAATGTTTTCCAGAGTCCGTACAGTTCGATCACCTCCTCGTGCAGTCGCAGGTCTCAGTAATCCTGTTCTTTGAAAACTATTCACCCCCTTCATAATAGTATCCCGTTTTGGAACACGACCATGACGATCAACATTAAAATGTTTTCGAAATCGTCGCTGTGTAAGCACCACAGAACGACCCGTTTCAACGACCCCTTCAATGAAGGCGTTGTAAACAAACACATGATATGCCACAGGCCATGGCTCCATTGCTACTGAAATGGCATCTGTCGACGAGTAGATATGAACCATTTAGAAATCTTTCGGTCCACCCAATCTATACTTATTTGTACCCATACATGTAGAATAGACAATTTTATATTCATTTTATATTTAAATAAGTCTCGCCCAACTGTTACTCTCACTAACATGTGGTGATTTTAAATATAAGCTCTTATTGCGGATTGTTTTTAATAGATAACCAAAAAGATACTGCTGAGTATCTATTTAACTAACAATAACCACAGAAAACTTGGTATAACGGAATTCAACAAGCAATAGTAGGAATATTCTATAGGGGTCCTGGTTCGAACAACAATTGGATACCAGGAGGGGCCAAGGAGGACCGTAAACCGGATAGCGAGAGAGAGAGAGGGGGGAGAGAGAGAGCTAACAGCAACAACAGCTAAGAACATTTACATCCCAAAACAACACTAATAATAATTTGATGTTATGTCCGGGTCGCACGTCGAATTCAGTAGCAAATATTTTAGTTTCATATTGAATACTGTTGGGTTTTCAACTTTATTCCATTTTCGCACTTTGTCTTACGGATAATGAACAATACCTAGAACAGAGAGAGACAGAAAAAGAGAGAGAGCAGCACAGGACGTTTTGATTCATCGGAGGCTACGTACGGACCTTGTAACCTCCAAAAATGTTCGCTTATACATTTAAGTCATATTTTAGATATTCTACTTGTGGTTTCGCTACAGCTAAATATAAATATATATGATTATAGGTACGTATATTCGATTAACTAATTCTAAAAAATGACGGAAAGGCGTATTGTTGTTAAGCGATTCCAAAAACTCATTTTTAGTTTTATTTCAATGTTAATATTTAAAATTAGTTGGTCTTTAGAAAGATTGCACTCTGAAGAAGAAGAATGGTAATTATTAAAATTAACACAAAATTTAAAAATTTAAACTTGTATTGTGGTTAGTGATGAAGATACAACTTCAACTCCATATCGCAAATCAAATTGCACGTTCAACCGCAAAAAATGACAAATTTATCGTGTAAAAGTCTGGAAAGTGATTTATTTTTAATGTAAGAGAAGCCACTTTTCCTGCAGTTGATTAATCAGACTAAATAATAAAAATGCCATTTCTGCAGCGCATAAAATTAAAAAAAAAAGGAAATTCTTATGAGCTCTCGATATTCTCATCATGCAACGGACTTTCGTCAGGAAATAGTCGAAATTTGCATTGCTAATCCGAAAAAATTATTTTTTGGATGAAATTCTTTTTTGCTCAAATGGAGATATACCTAAATCAGAAAAGAAAATCCGCATTGGATGTGGAGATTTCAAATCCCTACAAGGTCAAAGTATAGTCGGAAACTGTTGTGGTAAAATTTGACAGCTTTTAGTTTCTTGCCACATACCATAAATAGTAACTTTTGGTAACCACACGGTTCCACTGTATGTTGATTTTTGGGCGACGCTTTTCCATTCGATTGATTGTTAACGACCATCGCAATAGTGGCCTTAAGGGGGGAGGATACTTAAAAAATTATTTTGAGTTAAATGAAAGCGGATATGTTTGAAATTACTTTTAACAGTATTTATTATGATTTTTGTCTCTTTCTGGTACATTCTGACTGTGAACGTTTAATTGGAACGTTTATAGTTATTATCGTTCAGAAAAGGGCGTTTCTCAAACCCTGGCATTCATTTTAAAAAGTAATACAACGGGAACACTATACAGATAAAATTAAGCTTATTATCAGAGAAATCCTTGGACGTTATGTCTCAAACACGAGTCATAGAATAAACTGATGACATCAACGGATGCGCATAAATCAGTTCAAATGTGCAAGGTGTTTTGGAGAACCATTTTCAAACATACAGCACTCATTTTCATACTTCAGGACCACATATTAATATATTATCGCGTTTCTCGAGAATTATATGAAGGAGGATTATAGCATTTGTCGAATATACAGGGTGTTTGTAAATTGCTTAACGCGTTATAGTCTCGATTTTAACACACATATCGGAAACAAGTATTTTGCTGCCAAATAACAGTAAACGCAAACACTGTTCAAATCGGTTATACCGAGATTTTGGGTCCGATTTATAGGCTAGTTATATTTGTAAAACGTAAAGTCGAGGAAAACTATTTATAATATTTAAATTTCCAATGCCATATATACTGTTAGAAAAAATACATTAATATAACTTTTAGTGGGTCGATATGAGAGTCATAAATACCGCTAGAAACTTTATCAACTATACCAGAAAAAATCCTAACATTTGTTGCTTATATAAATAATAACTTTTCGTAGATGTTTTTATGCAAAATTTGCTCGGAGCTAAATGTTCTTTAAGTGGAAATTCTAAAACATTTAAACTTTTGCTTGTTGTTTCCAAGAAAAGCGAACGTTGTAAGCGGGAAATGCAATGCAGTAAAGAATGCTTGTTATATCTGAGATTTTGTTGTAAGAAATCTCGTCTTAAGTGAGTTAAAAAATGTATATAAAAATTAAAACATGTTCTATTTAAAAATCAAAACACCCTGTATAATTATGAGAACACAAAACATCGGTATAAACGTGTTTTCAGTATCTCACAAACATGCATTCAGTTTTAGCATTGAAATACTTTTTAAGAGGTAATTTCTACAAGCACTGAACCACATTTTTTACTAGCTATAGGGCGTTAATTTAAAATATCTCGTGGTTTCCTATACTCAACAGCAGAGGTCGGCAAACTTTTCAAGGGATCGGGCCACTTGAGTAACCAATAACTGGAGGCGGGCGAACGTTATGCGACACCTCTAAAAAAAGGGTTTTTTGTAAGCTTAACTATGAATCAATGACTCTATTTTAACCCTTAAATCGGGAAGTGATATATTTTTCGATCCACGAAATCTTGATTCCGCTCCTGCGGGAAGGGCATTGGGGTCGGAGTGACGAGGCTCCAGCTATGTACTATCCATTCGGTGTAGCAGCTGATATGGTGGCAGTCACTACCCTCCCGGTGAGTACCTGCGAACTATTGGGGTTGTGGTAGGTCCTAGTATACCACATCACAGATTCACTAGTATACAATCAGATTTGTGATTAGTGAAATCAATAGAAGGAATCAATCGAAATGTGACAGTCGACAATTGACCGTCAAAGTAAACTCCTGAAAATTTTTCAATTTATTACATGCCAAATGCTCTACCAACTGGTTAAAACACAAAGTTGTTGAATTTTGCGTAACGCAAGTGCTTTATTAATATACAAACCAGGCAGCAATGTCCTTTGTATAGAGTTTGTAAGTGCGAAGGAACCGTGATGTCAATAAAGGCAGTGTCCTTTTAGGAACTTATAAATACATTTGTGTCGTTTTTATGTATGAAGTAAGGAAGGAAGCGGTTATTGTTAGGTAATAGATCGTTTTGCTTGCACACATACGTTTGTTTAATATTATTTCAGTTGTCTTAATTAAGTAGCGGATTTTCCCGAAATTACTAATTTTTTAACTAAACAGAACAAAAAATTAGCAACTGATTTTGTTATTGTTTCAGTGGAATGTTTTCGTGTGATAACAACTAGTATCGATTTTTATCACCATAACATTTATATTATAGATTTGTAAACATCCTGTACAGTCAAATAAAACTACCGTTGTAATCTATACCAAGTATTATACTAGAATGTACTTAAGTAACATCTCCAGTATTTTTGTTTTAGCTACCCAGCCCTCAGTTAAACAGAAAAGGGGAATTATAAGCTTACAAATAAGAGACCTCATTTTAGCGATCACAATTTTTTAATTTTAACAATATAAATTATTGCATTGGAAGCATTAATTTACTTGAATTATTATTCATGGATATTGTCTCCAATTTTGATAGTAAGTAAACAATTGTGTGCAACGCAATTTAATTAACAACAAAATTAAATGTATAGCACCATCGGTCCTTGAAAGAAATATTAGTCGGCAGTACAGAATGTCTGGACTTCACCTGAGTATCTCGCATCTCAGGATATAGGACAGAGCTATGAGCACCGCGCCATTAACAGCCCGGTTCTCTCAGAAAAAGCTCGGTTTATATCTGTTTGTAGACTAGATAAATCGTCCAGCAGGTATACATAGTAAACCCTAATGTGTATTGTTAATTTAAGCCTTTATGTAGTTGTATATTATATACGTTATAAAGTTTTTCATAGAGTAATAATTAAAATCAATATTATTGTCCAGTTATGGTTATAGTATGGCAGTGCTTCGTCGTTTCAGCTAGAGATGTATAACTTCAAACTCCATGGTAAGCTATATTCATGAATACTGGGCCTTCACAACCCTGTGGTACCTTCCTTCATTTAAGAAAGGATCGGTACACAATTTGTTGTCAACTGGCTAAGCCACCCGTTAGGTACATATATAGAGTAGTATTTATTGTTTACTATTAAATTTAACAATATAGATCTGCGATCGGCAACTTTCTGGAGGAACCGGACCACCTGAGTAACCAATAAGTGGTGGTGGGCAGGTGGTAGGACGTCTTGCAACACCTCCAAGAAAAGCGTTTTTTATAAGCTTAGCTATGAAACCAATGGTACTATCGTAATCCTTAAGTTGGGAGGAGGTACATTTTTCGATCCGTGAAATTTTGAATCCGCTCCTGCGGGAAGGGCATTGGAGCCGGAGTGGCGAGGCTTCGGGTGTGTAGTCTCCATTCGGTGTACCACCTGACGTGGTGGCAGTCACTACCCTTCCGGTGAGTGCCTGCGAGCTATTGGGGTTGTGGTAGGTTCTAATATACACGTCACAGATTTACTATTAGGCAATCAGTTTTGCGATTAGTGAAACCAATCGAAATGTGACAGCCGACAATTGACCCTCAAAGCAAACCCCTGTAAATTTTTAAATTTTTTCTCATGTTAGTAAATTCCTTCCTACTTGATATTAATTTTATTTTGTATCACTCAATTTCATATTGGCTTGTTTAAGTAAGTAGATATTAAAATAAAGAACGATAAAATGTCAAATTTGTTGATTACCTTAGGGAGAAACGGGGAGGAATACCTGTTTTTTACGTTACATTACGTGGGCCGCTCGAAAGAGAGTTTTTTGACGAAAGTACGCCGACCACACGAAAAGTCCTAGAGGGTTTCCACACTGCTATTAAGGAAAACCATTAGTTACAACTCCCAATCTTGTAAAAAATTATTCCGATTAGGGAGTAGTTAAATGCAAATATTTTCAATGGAAAACTACATATCTTATGTTTGGAAACAAGAACACGGATTGTTGAATGCAATCCAAATAATTACTTAAATTACTTCGAACCTTGGCTTGTGCAACATTAAATAATCGCAATACTTTCATTACATAGTACAATAAGGTAATTTAATTTAAAGCAATCATACTGCAATATTATAAAATCATAAACAAAATACTCATAATCGTGGCCATAAATAATACTCTTTATTACAACAGGTTTAATATTATTTATCACAATGTTAATTACTTGCAAAATGCTAAACAATTCGAAGCCGACCTTGATTTATTTTTGAAACATGATCGTTATCTTTATTTTGCTAAGAAAAAAAATGTGTGTCATCTTGACCCAAGTTACCTAACAGATGAAACGAATACTGCGGTACAAAATAACAAGCACGTGTAACAATTTGTACAACTGATATCTTCGGCGATAAGGACATCACCAAACAGAATCTTCGTTTGGGATTACGCAGAATTTTAACCAACAATTTGTTATTCATGTTATATGATAAGATTTCAAGGTTCAGTAGAACAGTTATTTGACATTTGGCGATAAAGCGGCCCTGAATTTCAAGTGCTCTTGATATTTTGGGAAACGGATGTCGTCTATTAACACGTTGTATCCAGGCATTTACGAAGATATTGGCAAGATCATCTCTCAATGGGAAAAACAGCGGAATACGCGATTACGAATACCCAGAACGTTCGACTAAGTTTTCGAAGTTAAAAACACATTACAAATCACTGCCAAGGGCACACACTATTTCGAGCTCGTTGCGTTTCACCATTTAATTTATAAACAGGCAATTTTATCTCCTTTTCACTTATGCTGTCGACGAGGACATATGAAGGACGGACAGATTTGATTGTAATGAAGCCGGTATTTACGGTAAATACGGCGTATGATTCCCGTTGAAGGTCAGGGAATTTTCGGTTGGAAATCAACATGTTTATTCACAAATTTACGACTTACTTATTAGAGCATAGCTTGAAATTTGTCCTTCCAACGGCATTAGTATACCTTTATTGTATGCCACGATGCTAACCTTAAGAGAGCGCAAATGTGCACGGAAGTCTCATCAGCTCCGCATTAATAATTTTGTTTTCATTATATCGGGCATTAATAGTGATACGACATGACTAAGGTCAAATCATTGGATACATCCTAGAGCTTGGGATTTGCTTTAAATGTTTCTGTCGTATCTACCAAAATATTTTTCTTTACATTTCTGAAAAAGGTAAATATAAGCACATTGGATGATCAACCGCCATCTACAGTGTGGTTTAAAACGGTGTGAAGAACGGGCGATGACACAAACTAAATGCAAACAGCATGGTTTGGTCGAGTATTGACGAAGACGAAATGCAGAATTCTCTAAGAAAAATAGATAGTTGTAAATCACGTGAAAGTACGGAAATCGCTACAGAAGTGAGAAGATTAGAATACAATATTGCTTTGAAAAGATAAAATTGCTGTTGGAAACAAGTGACTGAGAAAAGCCATTGGTTGTGCTGATACACAACAAAAACAGTAAACATGGATCAAGGAAGTTATCGTTCAGTAAATCTACAACCCCATATTCATCAATTAGTTACCTAGATACGTAATGAATAATTACATTTTTACCAACCAAAGCAACAAACTGGTTTTCCAAAAGATTTTGGAACACTATATTTACAACTTCTAAAAAAAAATGCAGAATATCTAATACGACTACGACTCATGTTTGTGTGTGTATCATCAGAAAGCTTTTGTTGGATAGTATTTGGTAGTTATAAAAGCACTCAGTAACAAGATTATTCAATAGATATACTACGATTATAAAAGCCACATGCATATTTATGAGCAAATCTATAGATTAAACTACACCAGTATGCAGATCCACTAAAACAAAGGTATGTTGTGCAATGATATTAAACTTCTTTACATTGATGTCAGAGATCGAAGGACTTAAAAACTTAAACTCGGAGAATAAAGGTATACATTTAGGAGTTACAAGCAACATCTTTCTAATAACAGACAACTTTGCACAAATAGAAGAAACCATATTAGAATTATTTATAGTCTCGCAAAAATTCTACCTTGAAATTAACATAAACAAGATTACACAACTAACACCAGAACGTGCTGCAGGTGGATACATTAAACGCTCAGAGGTAGGGTGGTCTACACGTCGCTGGTAGTCCGGGTGGAAGGGTAATGCCCGCAAAGGGTCCTCTCCCCTGTAGAACCTTGTCATGGACGGACTTCTAGTGAAGCTCAGCAACGGAGGCTTCTCAGCCCTAGGATACTCGGATGACCTGGTCATTCTAGTAGAAGGCGATTCATTAATACAGTCAGAGAACGAATGCCAATGGCACAGAACGTTTTAAGCGTGTGGACAAGAGAAAGGCTTAAAAGTCAGTCCCATAAAAACTACCATAATAGTATTTACGAGAAGGGGGAATCAAGAAGGTCTGGATTTTCTCCATCTACCCGGTCAACTTAACAATCTATCGGAAGAGGTAAGGTACTTTGGTGTTATCCTAGGCTTCAAACTTACCTGGAACCAGCACATAAAGAAATTAATCAGAAAAGCGGATATTACCCTTGCGATTGTTAGACGCACATATAACAAATCATGAGGTTTCAGACCAGGTATGGTATACTGACTATACACCAGAGTAGTCAGATCAGTAACAGCATATGCAGGCTTGGTGTGGTGGACTTGCCTCTCTAAGCATCACGGAGGCAATGAGAACAACGCCTACAGTTGCAATAGGAATCCCTCCTTGATGCCTCTTTCGTGCACCTGGTGATTAGAGAGATAGGCTAGATTGGAATCTACCTACAGCGACAAAACATACGAGGTTAACTGACATCATTGGAGGTCCTATGTTTGATATGAGAATGGACCATATGACGTCAAAATACCTAACAGCTACACTCTTCGAGGTAATAATTCAGGCTCGAATAGAGTAGGGTACACCTGGACATAACTTTCCTCCAGGAAACCTAATCTGGTGCAGGGGCGGCTTAAAGACCGCGACAGGTTGGTTTTTGAACTAGAGTATATAGTGTAAAGCCAAGGCAAAGTGGCGGCTTTTAACTTGGCAGGTACGCCTCCGTTTTCCAAACGAAAATATATGGGAAAATGTGCGCAGGAAAACAACAGAAGGGCCTACGCAGGCAGATCTATATTCTGTCGGATAGCCAGGTGGCCCTAAAAACACACTCAAGCTTAAAGGCCTCGTCCAGACTGCTCTGGGAATGCAATGAAGAACTCAATATCCTGGCAAGGCAGAACATTGTAAGACTGCTCTGGGTTCCGGGCCACTGCGGGATCCAACGTAACGAAAAAGCGGAAGAACTCGCAAGGTAGGGATCAACAGGACCCTAGTACTGCCGTAGCTTTATCAGCGAATGGATTTGCAACCATCATAAAATTTACTGGACTGACAATCCAGGTTAATCCATAGCAAAACGTTTATTAAAGGTCCTTGCACAAACAGAGCCACAGAACTGTTTATGTAAAGCAGGACACAGCTGCGAATCCTTACGAGGCTCCGTACAGGACACGCGACTATCAAGGATCACCTCAGGAGGATTAGGAAAATCGTTGGAGACCCCACATGTAGACTCTACAGTGAGGTACCAGAACACGCAATGCACATTCTATGCTGCTGCGATGTGCTGCCTGGTGAAAGACAACACATATTCAGGTAACCATACATAGAACCGGAAGATTTTAATACACACCCCGTGAGGCACATGTGCGATATGGTACAAGGGAGCTAGATCACGGATTGGGTGTGAGTAACTATCAGGGGGGCACAATAAGCCTTATAGGCTGAACTGTCTCGGGAACCAAGGGCAGACAGCCCCAGGGGAAAGAGATTAAAAACACAAAAACGTAAGAGAATTAAAAATTGCTGTGCAAATCAAAGAAACAGTAGATAAATATATTTAAAGAGATTAAGAGTTGCGAATCATTGAAGCACATCAAGATGTAGAAGTAAGAAGGGTGGTCGTCAACCAGATGATAACGTCCCCAATGTCTTGTAAGGATATGCAGAATAGAATTTTAGGTGCCTACGAATGTCATTATGAATAATATAAGATGTATGCAAAGAGACATAAGGCCAAAAATAATAGAAGTAGCGTTAGCAAATGGTGAGACTTTACACCTCGTGAAAGAGTTTGGGTTGCAAGGCGGAAACTCCGAGCTCCCGCATCCTTGCTCCCACACCCGGTTGTCGCGTACTATATTCACAACACGTGGAATTGTGGTGGGCACCAGGCTTTGTAAAACCGTATTATTATCCTTTGTTCATTCGAACGCAAGTATCAAATTATTAAAAGCACCCGCCAGGCGTCGAGTCGGGGATTTGAACTCCCGACCTTCCGCACTGGTGCCCAGTGCTCTAACCGCTGGAACGCACTGATGCGGCGTTAGCAAGTAGGAATTCATATAAACGACTCAGAAACAGACAAAATTTCGAAAGATACTAGTATAAGAATAGCAAAGCAAAAATGGTAATGAGAAAATTTGGAATTAGAGACCTTGCGGAAGTAGAAGAGGCATAGAAGATCGATTTAGAGATGATTTAATAAAATAAGGAAGCCGATAGAAATAATTCGATTGGCAGAAGTTGTTCAGAGATACAGAAAATTAAAAGTGCAAACTGAGATCTATATTACAGACGAAGCGGTAGATAACAAAAGTTATGCTGCTAGACAGAAAGCAAGCAATGGTTAAAAAATAGATCAAAACTGGAAGATATAATAAGAATAGTAAAGCACAGGTGGGAATGGAATACCGACCATGTAGGAACCTTTTGAACTGGAAGTTCTGAAAAAGAAGATTATGCACATGAAGATCAATGATGAAATGGGATGATGATATATGAAAGACGGTGGAAATAAATTGGTAAGAGCTGGTTAGCAACAAAAAAAAAATGGAAGGGACAAAACCTAAACCATATTATGAATCTCGGACAATAACAAAAGAAGCAGCTAAATGTAAATTACTTAGATCAAAAATGAAAGATACCATTATACGAATAATATAATAAAAGTGGGAATAAGATACGTATGGTGTAAGAAAATATAGAATTTGAGATCCTGGGCACGAAGAGGCATGCGTTGATGAAATAAGAAAGATGGTAAGAATCAAATGTCAAGAATTGTTCCACGGCAGAGAATAATGAAAGGAACGGAAGAAGACCATTATAGATGGAATGCGACCATAAAGCGAAAGCAATCACACTAATACAGAAAACAAACAACTGTCGCAAAGTAGATCAAACATATAAGTTATACCTGTAAAAAAAGCAAAGCAAAAACGACAATGAGATACCGATGGTGTAAGAAAATCTTAAAATGGAGACCCTGGAAAAGGAAGTTGGACTGTAGATACAAGAAAGACAACGGGAATAAATTCCCAGAAGTTGCCTAACGACTTATAAAGGTGAAAGGAGCAAAAGCGGACCTATATTAATTATGGAGAGCGACATAAACCAACAAATAGAAGGTTTGATAAATAGGAACAAAAATAATTGAGGGAGAAGTAAAACAAAAGTGGAATACATACGTATTTTTAAGAATAGCAAACCAAAAGTGGGCATGAGATACCGATGATGTAAGCAAATTTTAAAGTGGAAACCCTTGAGAAGTGGAAGTATAGAAAAATTAATAATGGAATGAGTTGGTGAAATAAGAGAGAAGACATAAATCAAATAGGAAGAGTTTTTTAAGGATAGGGGACCGATAGGAAACCTACATCCCGATTATGAACAGGAAGATGTTAAAAGAGGAGGAGAAGAAAATATTCACAAATTGGCCGTTACGGAGTTACAGCTCTTCGAAATTGGACAATTGTTTCCAAATTTAAATATAGTCACATCTGGTCATGTGTTTGAACCAATATAGCATTAGTAAAAAGAAAATCCTGCAATACCACATCTTAGATATTGCTTTTTGAAAACTCATTAAGTTTTGTAATTTTGGTAAGTAATTTTCGGTTACAAAATTAACGGTTTCAAGCTTGTTAAAAGTTAATTGCATTCTTCAATTAAGTCAAATTTAACGATATTATTCATTTATTGAACTTGACATACTTGTTCACAATAGTGAAATGCATTCCTCATGGCCTGCGATGATTGCAATTCTTACAATTTGCAGGCGTTTTTAAATGATTTGTTCAAGCTGTGCTTATACAAACTACAGCACGTATATGTTACATGCATGCCGGTGGTCCAGCACACAGCTACTTACCTATTCGCAGTGACTGTATTAACATTTCTTAATCTTAATCTATGTGATTTTTACCTCTGAAGTTGGTTAAATAATGAAGTAGAATCTACACGAATCGGTTCGCCAGGAGGAACGGAGCATTGAATCCGAAAGTCACTCCCAATTTGTGTAAAATGTAGCAATGTTTAGGAAAAGATGGAATATATTTTGAGAACAATCAGTTCAAAAATTGTACTAGCGCAAGTGCAATAAAATGTGCCATTCGATTACGTTAAAACCAATATATTTAATTTTTGTGCATTTATTGCATTACTGTTTTAATTACGTGCTACAATGCAAAACGACTATTATTAGGCAACTGAAGTTAAGTTACTTTATATGCTTTATTCCTATAATTCTTTTATTGGTGTGATACTAATCAACTAATACTACAACTAAAACTAAAACTAAACTAAAACTAATAAAAACTGATTACTATACAGATTTATAAAAATCTTGTCTGCAACCCACCACACACAATTTCCCCATCCGGGTAGCAACCGTAGGATATTCGACGTTAAACTGTAGGTCCCCGTGTTTCTACCTTAGCGCTGAGGAGAAACACGTGGCAGAGAAGAGACCGATGCCCAACAGTGGGACGAAGAGGCCGTGAATGATGAGTCATCATTCACGGCCTCATTGATGACGAATCAACTAATACAGGATGTTCCACAACTAGTGTAAAAAGCATTGCCATATGCTAGGTGAAGTTATTTTGAGTATATAATGTCTAATAACCATAAGTTTCTAATTAATTACTACAGGCGATCAAAGTTTTAAAGGCATAATTAATTCACAACCCCAATATTAAGTGGCCTTTAAAAAAATAAACCAAATAAAATTAAATTAATTATTATTAATTAATAAGTATTTATAAGAAAAATTAACAACATTGTCTCAATTTTACTTGGTTTATTGGTGTCTTTGTAAAATAATGGACAGGTTTAGTGCAGCTGAATATGCTGTTTACGGATATTGCAATGTAAATGCTCTCCAGAGAATATCAACTGAAGTATACAAATTGCCTTCTTATAGAATATTTGGTAGTACATTTCAAAAACTTCGAGAAACTGTATGGATAATCTTCGTAATTGTTCATTATCCTGACAGGTAACGGTTTGAACATGGATGACTCCTAGTATGGTCTCCTAGATCTCCAGATTTACATCCCACGGATTATTATTTTTGGGTACTTTACGGGTATCTAAAGCAGTGTTGAAATACATATCGATTGACCATTGATTGACAGAATCATCAATGCGTCAACTGAAACGCTACAATGTAATGTTTTTGATGTATGATTCGTCAGTATCAGGTGTATTCAAGCTCGACGAGCACATTTTAGGCATTTAATATAAGAAATTAATGTTTTTATTCTGTTTTAATTATCATATTTTGTTCCGTTAAACGGACTTGATATTAAGATTTTTAATAAATTATACTCCTACCATTAATACTTTGATCTTCTGCAGTTGCATATTTATTTAGAATAGGACTTATGTTTACTTGACATTTTTTACTCCAAATGACATTAGGAACCAAATTGAAAAGTTTTATACACTAGTAGTGAAACACCCTGTATGACTTGAATATATCTTTAATTTAATCAAGCAATAGCTGAATATATCAAAAGTACAATCAGAAAAGTCAAGTAGAAAACAGATTTGTAGATTGAAAACACTGATTAAACTACTGACAAAAAATATGTTAAAAAAAGTGGCTAGGCGTACCACATTTGTATGTTCCCATATACGGATTGACCACATTTCAAAACGTTATTAATTTAAAACTATTTATTTATATTACAAAAACTGTCTATCACATTTGAAACGCTGTAACTTCGTAACGGTGCAAGTTTAAATTTAGATTTTTCAATCAAAAAAATACTTAGTACTTACTCATCTCACGTTGGTCCCATTGTTTTAAAACATCCTGTACATTGACACCTCTATTGCCCCATCTTTTCTAAAATAAAATGCATATGTTTAAGTAATACCAAAACTACTTAACCCATAAAAAAGTTCCTATGATTTACCACTGAAATAGCAATTGTACAAACTATAGCGGCAGATTTACGTAAATCATCAATTAATTATAAATGGTTACCAAAAATTATAAAATTTATATAAAACTAATTTTACACGCCACAATTTTGTATGAGAACGTTAAGGGTGGTAGAACCTAATTTTCATTAAAACTATTATTTTATTTTTATTTTAATTTTTATATTTCCAACGATAAGAATAATGATGTCCCGACAAAACTAGTCAATAATTTTTTGATAGTGAATAAGCAACACCTTTGTTGTAGCTTAAACATTTACACTTCGTTTTACGAAATTATACTGGGTATTTTTAAAAAACGGCGAATACAGAATACAGCTAAGCACTCATCAAACCAAACAAAAGTTTTAATCGACATATGTTCGCAAACCAACTCCTTCAGATATATAGTCGAATTTGTATCAGAACACCCTGTATATTAAACAAGTATGTTTTACGGTAAAAGGGGTTAAGGGACTTTATACTGAAATGCATACATTGTCGATTAGAACTATACAAAATGAGAAACTAATAATTAACTAATATACCTTATTAGCCAGCTTCGGTGTTCTAATGGTTAGCGCACTTGCCTTTGGATCCAAGGGACCCGGGATCGTATGCGGCCTAGGTCGGTGAGAAGTAAACCTGTAGGTCCCGTGCCACTGCGATGTGTGACACGTTAAAAATCACTACTGGAGTTGGAATTACCCCAGATAGGCAAAATTCTTAGTTAGGGTGTACCTTGGGCCAAATGTGGCCTAAGTGCTTGGAAAACCGCGTCCTAGATCTCTCCCAATCAAAAACCACCCATTATATCTTATTATAGTCTACTTCAAACTATACCGTTATCCGTTTGAAAAAGGTACTTGAAAAATGATTTACAAGCTACTTGTAACTTGACTTAAAACACCCGCGGTATTCAGGTAAATTTAGATACCGCGAAGAGGCTGAGGTTACCTAGGGGTTGTGACTCAAGCAAGAAGCTGTAGTTCTCTGTTTTTAATTCATTGTTTGAGATTATCGTGTTTATTTGAACTATTTTTATTTATGTTAAACGTAGTAAACTATGTATCAAAATTAGCTACCATAATTAGCTTGCATGAGTAATGAGTTACTTTTCAGAGATTCGATTACATCGTTGCCATATTCTCTGCCTTAATAGCATAATTTAAACTTAAGAAATAGACAGCGCAAAGCCGTTGATGAAGTTCTGTGCAAAGCAGATATTTGAATTTTATTTGAAATGTGGACACCGTGGATTGATAGCGAACATTTAACTCGGTGAAAAATATATCAAAGGTATCGGGATAACTGCTTTCTTACGGTAAAACTGTTAAAGCAAAGATTGAATGACGATTATACTGCAATAAAGTGTTCCAAAGGTACATTGCTAGGAATCATTAAACGTTTGATATTTAAACATAAAACTATAAACAAGCGTCCAGTTATTACGGAATCAAACAGATTAAAAGCATCGCGCCGCGTGTATCTCCAAAAGGTCAAAACATATTGCCAAGAAAATAGAAATATGTGTTACTTAGGCGAAACTTGGTACGACTCCCACAATATTGTACAGAAAAGTTAGTCAGACAATTCCGGTCTGTATAAAATAGATACGCCAGAGAAATGGTATATTTTATGTTTAATGTAATTATAATTTTATGTTGTAATTTTATTATTATTAAAAAGTTAAAAAAAAGAAATATTTATACCTTAATAAAATGCGTTTACAACTTCCTTAAACCAGGGATTATCAGGCACCCTTCGGTACGCCTATAACGCATGTATTAATCGATAATTAGGCAAGATTTTGATGGAATTTCTGGTTACTTTGTTTATCAATTCTTGGATTGATCAGTTATTTGAGTACATGACCGTTTGTATGGAGTGTTGTATGGGTATTTACCCAACCGTTAAATCCCTATGCACACTTTAGAAAACAATTTGTCAATCCACGCACACAGGTTACGAGGTGAAAAACGAAAATATTGAGGATTTAATAAAGAAAATTGTTAAATTTACTGGAGAACGCATCAGTATTTTACGAATTAATATAACTGATTCTAATATTGTGTAACTGTAACAAATACAAAGTCTGTTTTCACCAATGGGTTGTGTATTATCCGAAAGTTTAAACTGATCTAGTGTTTACTTTAACGATTGTTCAATCAATCTATAGGTCGGTGATATGATTGATCTATTACCCATTATTCAGATAATATATCAACTATCCGAAATACGCTAATCGATTATTCTTTTATTTTTTATACATTAAGTAAATAAACAACATATATGCCCGATCATTAAGTCCCTATTTCTGAAACAACGTGTTAATTCGTAGACAAAATCGAGATTACGAGGTGCGGAAATAAAATATTGGGGAGTAATTAAAGAAGATTGTAAGAATTACAAAAAAAAATGTATCAGAATTAATACAACTGATTCTGATATGGTACAATCCTAGCAAATATAGAAGAACTGAGAAATCTGTTTTCACACTAATTAATTGATTACTGTGCAAAAGTACAGATTAATCCACTGCTGATTTAATCGGTTGTTCAATTAATTGATAGTTCGATGATGTTGTTTTATTAATACATTGTTCAAAGTTAATTCAATCGACTTAGTAATCTACGCAACAAATTCTTTTTTATAATTAATCCTCCATATTGATAATCGCACATCTCAGTTATTTACCCGAACATTAAATTCCTAAGCAGACTTTCGGAAACAGTTTGTCAATCCGTGTGCATAACTGAGATTGTGAGGTGGAGAATGAAAATATCGGGGTTTAAAGAAAGACGATTGTGCCAGCGTGGTCCAGTGGCTGGAGCACTGGTGCGGAAGGACGGGCGTTCAAATCCCCGATTCGATGCCTGGCGGGCGCTTTCAATAATCGGGTACTTTAGTTCGAACGAACAAGGGGAATAATGCGGTTGACTAATGCATGATCCCCACCATATCATCACGTGGAATGAATTTGGTACGCAACAACCCTGTGCCAGAACAAGGATTCCGGAGCTATGACCTTCTACCTTGCAGGTCAAACATCTTCAAGGACTGTAGAGTTTGACCATTATTGTATAAATAAAGAAGAGTGTGAGGTTTACTGAAGAAGGCATCAGAATTTTACGAATAATATGACACAGTGTAATACTGTGCAACTGGAGCAAATTCAAAGTAACTGAGCAATTTGTTTTCATCAGTTATTGTTTGAAAGTATAATCCACGGTTTCTTTAATCGGTTGTTTAATGAATCGACAGTTCGGTGATGTCGTTATTCTATTAATCCAATTTTCTGTAAATTCAATCGAATTAGTAAGCGTTTAAAAGTATGTATAAGAAAAACATTTTATAAATACGTATGTTTAATATTATTGCAAATGTCCAACATGTGTCTCCATCATTGACTAATATAAATTCTTCACTTTCAAAATGATTTGCTTAATTGGAAACTTATCGATTGCTAATAAAACTTAGTGTTGTAACATAGGTACTATAATCGGAATCATCAACAAAACAATTACTCCTATTATTTAACAGCAACCTACTAGAAATAAGTCGTATTTGTTGCTGGAACCTGTATAAATGAAAATTTCATGGCTTTGACAAAGAGCAATGTATGACTTAATTAGTATCTGACCTAAAATGAAAATCGCTTAACACTATCGTCTTGTAATCATCAAATAATATTCTGCATTTGCACTAGGAAAGTGACTTAATCTTTCGCTGTATTCCCTGATTGAAAATTCATACGTTCAAGTTACACTTGCAAGTGCCTTTCTATGTTCTTGTGCAAAGCAAAAGGTGATGGAAGAAGGACACGCTGATGTGTAGGAAATAATTAAAGAAGGACAATGTTCCCCGAGTAGCATTTTTAAATCAATTTCTTCTTCCTGGTGGACCCTGTTACGTACATCGTCGAGTCTTTCCAAACCCAAATATCACAAGGAAATAGCCTCGGTCATTGATAGAGCGAAATAATTAAGAACTGACCTTCTAACCTTGAAATTTGGCATTGCCGTTATATAAATGCTGCAGAAAAGTGACTTGCAGCCTTCCCTATATCGTAACACGGCGCATATGTGAGGCTGAAGCATATATGGGCCGTAAATCAGTTAATTCGATGTATAACGACGCAGAGGTCATAAATAACTATTTTGTGTTGACCTTGAATGTCACTAGTAGGAAGTAGCTGCAGGTTACTTTACGGTATATTTATAGCAGGGCACAAGGTTGAACGCTTTAAGTTTGTTATTTCACTTCACCATTAATTATACATTAAAGTCAGGATGAAGCTTTTCAATTTATTGGAAAAACGCCGCGCAACGAAGATGAATTACTTTACATATCTTTCAGGACGTGTAACATAATGCTGAAATGTCAGTAGCTCAGTAGTTACTATTCGCGATAATTTTTAATCTTCTGGAGCTTATGCGGATCTTTACAAATTCAAGAGAACAATTGCCACAGAAGAATTATATAGGGTGTTTCGTAATATGTCATAAACATGCCAAAACAGGCAGAAGTTCCTACTACACATACATAAATAAAGGTTTGAAAATGCTGCCACGTAGAGTTAACCTTCGGAAGTATAACCTTTCGAACCACTTTTTAATATCTTTGATAGCAGTATAACAAACTGTGCAGTACCCTTCGCAAATTAAATATTACCGTCCTATCGCTCCTGAGCAGTGCCAAAAATGATACTATTTATATTCCTTGAAAAAAGTATTACACTACAAAATAATGAAAATAGTCACTTAGTAGCCCGTTTTGGATTTTAACATGTCTATTTATCTTCCTCTGTATATGTTTGGGTGTGTGATTTTGATATCATCATGATGATTATGCCGCAATCTGCAAATATGAACCTGCTATGGTATAAAGCTACAACTCGATTTGCGCCGGTTTCATTTACGCCGATTGACTTTAGCCACAAAAACATCTGTTTTTTCCTTTTTATGAACGTTTTATGTTTGCTTCCTTAAGTTACCATAAATAATAGCAAATATTACATAATACAGTCCAACTCACTTAAGACGAGAGCGAGAACCCGGATATAATGAGAGTTTACGAAACTAATGTTGAGATTTGCATTATTTTTATTTACATTTCCTGCTTACATCGCTAACTTCGCGGAAATAATTAGCAGAATTTAACAATTCTTTAAATTTAGTTTGTATAACGCGGATAATATTTATCTCGAAATAAGCTTTGTTTTAAAAGTTGTAGTTCAAATAATTGACTTTTGCAATTTTGTGGGTTGAATGTCGCGGTTTGGTTTATTTTAAATGCTTTTTAAATTTATTTCCCGCCTTTTCTTTGCACCATCTTGATACTGTGACGAGATATTTAACTCTATAAATTATTTTTACATAGTCTTAGATCTGCGACTTGCTATAACGCTAAAATTAATGTATCTATGTATGCGCATTTGCTATACAATTGCTTTTTTGCCGTAGATAATGGTCAGGTTTTGTACATTTTTTGACTATGAAAATATATTTTCTGTTACTAAACACGGGCTTTTACATGTTAACACTGTAAATCAGTTTTCTGGACATCACATTTAGCGGATATATCGAACAAATATTTGCAGTTCGAAAGCCTCGTTATAACCGAGTTGAATTTTGACACCTTTAGCTTTAGTAAAGCCCATATTAATACTGTAAATCAGTTTTCCGGATATCACATTTAGCGGATATATCGAACAAATATTTGCAGTTGGAAAGCCTCGTTATAACAGAGTTGAATTTTGACACCTTTAGCTTTTAAAGCCCATGTTAATACTGTAAATCAGTTTTCCGGATATCACATTTAGCGGATATATCGAACAAATATTTGCAGTTGGAAAGCCTCGTTATAACCGAGTTGAATTTTGACACC
Source organism: Limonius californicus (assembly GCA_014611495.1). NCBI lineage: Eukaryota > Metazoa > Arthropoda > Insecta > Coleoptera > Elateridae > Limonius > Limonius californicus. The sequence continues at coordinate 19,695 of JABXWE010000227.1, read as the reverse complement.
TTTAGCTTTTAAAGCCCATGTTAATACTGTAAATCAGTTTTCCGGATATCACATTTAGCGGATATATCGAACAAATATTTGCAGTTCGAAAGCCTCGTTATAACCGAGTTGAATTTTGACACCTTTAGCATTAGTAAAGCCCATGTTAATACTGTAAATCAGTTTTCCGGATATCACATCGGATATATCGAACAAATAGTTACAGTTCGAAAGCCTCGTTATAACCGAGTTGAATTTTGACACCTTTAGCATTAGTAAAGCCCATGTTAATACTGTAAATCAGTTTTCTGGATATCACATTTAACGGAAATAGCGAACAAATATTTGCAATTCGAACGTCTCGTTAAAATCAAGTTGAACTGTAGACATCTTTAGTTTCAGTAAAGTATTAACTTAATAAAACAAAAAGGATTTCCCGTCTGCAATTTAACAATAAAACACTAGAATTTAAATACCTTGGCGCTGAAAATGTAGAACGAAATCCTGTAATTTACCAATGACTCTGTTATACAGGGTTGCTCATTAGTGCATCAAAGTCCAATACTGGATTACTGCATTGTTAAAAATTTTGTACATTTTTCTTTTTTTACTTGATTTAGTGCCAAAATGGGCTCATTATAAAACAATTTTTAAATATTCAGGGTGACCACAGCGGAGCATCTTCAAGGTGTTATTATTTAAATAGAACCCTTTGTATATTTTTACATTTTTGAATTCAGCGTAAAATTAGCTATCCACCGATCTTCTGTTTTTTTATTTTGGATGAGGCGTTGCCAAGTTTATCCAAAAAATGTGAACATTTTGGACGGCACAAGATTTAACAAATTAACTGGGTGCGTGAGTATTACAATTAATTATTAATACGTATTTCGCAGTTATGTAGCCAATTGATGTACTAAAACGACACCACCACCAAAAGTTAATTTTATTATACATGGTGCTTCTTACACCAGTGCAGTTATTTTTTTAAATGAACATCCTGTATATTATTTAATTTTTGAATTGGCACGCTAATTCTACAGAATTTTTATGAATATTGTCCTACACCTGAAATTGATATTTTTAGAGAAGTTTTTACTTTTTCATTACAAACAGATGAATTATTAAACGTTTTGTTTCGATCTAATCTCACCTAAAGTGGTCATCATTATGCAATAGGAAATCTAAGAATTGTAAGTTGATGGACAGCGACAATGGACTGTAAATGTTTGAGGAGGTATTCTGGGAGATTTTGTGATTGGGCCAACTAAAATTTTCCCATTTTTGTATATAAACTCGGAAACCCCTCATTCAAATAAAACAAAATCATTGGATAGATACAAATTTGTAAAAATATTTTGGGTATTTCAATTTGAAAATAATTCCTTGAAGATGCTCCGCTGCAGCGAGTCACCCTGTATATTTCAAAATATTTGTATAGTGTGGACATTATTAAAACAAAAGAAATATTCCAAATCGTTTTAATAATGCCAATGATGGACTGTATTAATGAGCAACGCTGTATAAACGGTTCCATTTGCGCCTATTCCAAATGCGTCGGTCGTCGAGGTCTAGTTGTACAATGCTTTAAAATAACAAAAATTTTGATGTAGAATTCTCTGAGGCGGCCATGGGCTACAGGTTAGCGCGTTAGACTTCTACGCCGAGATCCTGGGTTCAATTCCCAGTATCTGAACATAGGAACGGCCGTTCCCTCTCGCAAGGCAATGGAAAACCAGCAAGGTATTCTGCCTAGTAAATCTTCTCTGGAGTAGAAGTGTTTACACTTCCCGTAGTTTGGAGCCCACGTTAAGCTGTACGTCCCCTATTTCTGTGGTACTTTAAAAACGCGCAACACAGGCGTAGGAGAGAAGATCGCTACATCTCGTTACTGATAAAGCACTCGAAGAAGAAGAAGAATTCTCTATCCAAAAGCTTTTCGAGTCTAATTAATCTGACATAAAGGAAAACTTATTTAAACATCCCTAAGCAGTAGCATTTGAAGGTATGCAATAAAATTTTCAAAAAAAATCAACTCCTTCGAAATTTTCCAGAACTAAAACCATTTAAACTTTGCATAAAGACACAGATTAGCAATGTTTGAAAACTTATTATTATCCTTGAACGTTGACATACTGCATTAACACTTTTAGGTGTATCAAATTTTTGTTTTCAGACCTCCCTTGGCTGAGGGTTCTAGAAATAATTTTGACGCCATTAGACTTTGGAGATAGTTGTAATCCAATATTAATATTTTAATCAAAACCTTCCCCTTTAATTTCATGTTTATCATTAATTTTATTTAAATAAATACAGCAGAGACATCTAATAGGGGGATCCTGTCTAACATTCTTTGGGGTTATCTACTTTCATTCTCATTTTGTTAATTTGTTTGAAGAATGTTGCTTACATAGAATGCAAGGTTTGTTTTCGTTTTTTTGAAATTATACCGTGTACAATGAGATATTTTAAATCAGTGAGCCAAACTTTCAAAATTTGAAAATAAGAAAGCAAAGTTACATTGACAACCTTCCTAAAAATACTAGTTTTTGCAGTATATCCATAGTACCAAATGTAAATCGATAATAAAGATTGTCCAATATACAACGCTTTCGTAAAGTAGTGGATACATTTCGATAAAACATTTTAGAAGGGGTTTCACAGAAAATCTTCGGACACATCAACCTTATTTTTTATGAGTGCATCTTTCCTGATAATTGTCATTTTTCGATAGTCTTTTGTTTTCGCACTATGACGTTATCGACATTTTTTTTAAATGGCACCCCATACTTTCGTTCACAAATTTGGATACAGCATATTTTTCTGAGTACGATATTGTCAAAAACGTATTACCTTGAAGAGGAAAGTTTTCGAAATAATCAATCCCAAAATTTCACAAATGTATGATAAAGTTATTAGAGTAGACCAATAACAATTTTCAAGGCCGCGCTGGAAAAAAAGACGGTTTTGACATTTATTTAACGCTCAAACCTATCAAATTTGATTATTATTTGCGAATTTTTTAAAATAGGATTAATACATACAGGGTGATAACAACAAAAATTTTAAAATACAATTTTGCTATTTCAAGGTACTAAATTTAAGGCAATGATTAAATTAAAAAAAAAAACAAAATTAAATGTTCAAATTGTGCACCGTTGACTTCCTGACAGTGGCCAAGACGATGAATAAATTCTTTTTGAACATTGTCAATAACTTCAGGAGGTATACGTTGTATCTAGTGACGAATTCTTACCTTTAAATCTTCTAAATTCTCCGGCCTACTAACGTACACTTTACTTTTTAAGTATCCCCACAAAAAGTAATCTAGGGGTGTCGCTCCGCGAAATCGGTAAAAATTTTCTAAGTCCGAAAGAGTGTGAAAGTGTGAGGTTAGCCCCGTCACCGGGGGCTTGCCTTTAGTGTAGGAATCGGGGCTTGTCTCGTGGGGCCCCAAGACAGGAACTTGGAGGCCCAAGGGTAAACGTCGATCACCCCCCGGACCCCGACCCCCCTCCTCCGCCCCCACCCCGACCCCCCCTCCCCCCACCAGAATTCGTAAGATATTTGCAGAAACTGGGGGAAAGTCTAAGAAGAAGGGGACGGAAGGCAAAAATAGTGGCAGGAGACTTAAATGCTAAATCTCACATGTGGAGTCCAGAAGTGGAAGACAGGAGGGGAAGGATCCTAGCCGACTGGATATCCGAGCACTCGTTAGTAGTGCAAAATCAGGGAGATGAACCAACATTTGTAAGGGGAGATAGCAACTCATACATAGATGTCACATTTAGCTCTGAGGAAATTGCTGGAAACATATACAACTGGAGAGTATCGGATGAAGAAAACTTAAGTCTACACAGAAATATCTACTATGACATAGAGCAGGGGGACCAAGTGGAAGATGCTACCACAAGCAGAGATGGGCAACGGCAAGGATGGAAAATTGAAAAGTCAAGGATGGAGAACTTTGTCCAAAATCTAGGGGAAAGGATAGGAAGTATCGAGGGCGAGATAGACGTGGAAAGCATGGGCATGGCAATAGAGAGGGCGGCAGACGACATATTCTCGAGGAAAAGGGGAGGAAATAAGAGAAAACCGGTGTATTGGTGGACTGAAGACCTTACAACAATAAGAAGGGAAAGCTTGAAGGCTAGAAGGGACCTAACAAGGGCAAGGAAGAAAGAAAGAACACCAGACCAAGAAGAGGTGATACAAACCCTTGAGGGGATATATACTGAAAAAAAGAAGAATCTCCAAAACTCTATCCAAAAAGCAAAGGAGGAAAAATGGATGGAGACATGCAGAGAAATAGACAACAACGTCTGGGGGCTGGGGTATAAAATAGTAATGCAGAAATTTAAAATGAGACCCAAAAAAGAAATATCTGACCAGGAACTAGGAAGAATAGTAGAGGAGTTATTCCCGCAGCACGAGGTGGAAAACTGGCCTGAACTGGAAATGGAGGGGATGGAAATACCGGAGTTCAACGCAGAGGAGCTAATAGAAGCAACCACTAAGATAAACGAGAAAAAAGCACCGGGACCGGACGAGATGACCCCGGATATGATAAAAGCAGCTATACGGGCATACCCTGAACAATTCTTAGGGGTGATGAATAAATGCCTACGGGAAGGGACTTTTCCCAGACAATGGAAGATAGCGAAACTTGTTTTAATAGAAAAGGAAAGGAAACCGCAGGACCAACAGACTAAGTACAGGCCCATATGCCTCCTAAACGTATTGGGAAAGGTGCTAGAGCACTTAATAGCGGGAAGATTGGAGGAGGCAATAAAGGAGCAGATAGCTGATAACCAATATGGCTTCAGAAAAAAGAGATCGACGGTGGATGCAATGATGAAGCTAAAGGAAAAGGCAGAGGAAGTTAAAAGGAGAACATATTGGCATAGGCAGCATGTTCTCTTAATAACCTTTGATATCAAAAATGCCTTTAATAGTGCACCATGGAAGGGTATAATGCAACAGGCGGAGAAGATGAACGTACCATGCTATCTTAGAAAAATGATAGCAAGCTACTTAAAAGACAGATATATTAAAACCAATCACAGGACGATCAGGATTACATGCGGGGTGCCACAGGGATCGGTCTTGGGGCCGAGACTGTGGAATCTCTATTACAATGATGTATTGAAACTAAAAATGCCCGTGGGGGTAGATATAATCGGCTTCGCGGATGATACAGCCCTTATTATAAGCGCAAAAAGGGGAGAAAACGTGAGAAGGAAGGCAAATAGAGCTATAAAAATATTAACAAGGGAAATAGCCAGCAAACAGCTACAACTGGCACAACAGAAAACTGAGGTACTGATTCTATATGGCGGTAGAAAACTAAGACAAATAAGAGTGGAGGTGGAAAATGTGGCAATATCATCCAAGGAGAAACTTAAGTACTTAGGCGTAACATTTGCAACAAATGGGAATATGAAAGAACATATAAAGGAAACGGCCAAAAAAGTTGACAATACGGTAAAGGCGCTGACACGACTACTACCAAACATAAACGGGCCAAGATCAAGCAAAAGGAAGGTACTTAATTCAGTGGTTAACTCCATAATACTATATGCGGCACCTATTTGGAGTCACACTCTTAACAAAAAGACGTATAATAACATACTAATCAGGCTACAGCGTAAGATGGCTCTCAGGGTAATAAGTGGGTACCGGACAATATCGACAGAGGCGGCACAAGTTATAGCGGCAATAACACCAATTGATCTATTGGTACAGGAAAGGGCAGAGAAATATAAAGTGAGTAAGGAAGAGAGAAAGAACATCGAAAGAAGGACAGAGGAGAAATGGAGTGAGAGATGGACAATGGATAATGGGAAGGCAGGTTGGACGAGAAAACTCATTAAAAATATACCAGAGTGGAAAAACAGGAAGCACGGGGAGGTTACCTACTGGCTCACACAAGTCCTCACTGGCCACGGATGCTTTGGGGCATACCTGAATAGATTTAAACTAAGAGAGAATAGCAGATGCAAATACTGTGAAGAGGACGACACCGTACAACACACCATATTTACATGTGAAAGATGGGCTACCGAAAGGAACCAAGCAGAAAACCAGCTTCAATTAACAATAACAGCTGATAATATGGTGGAAACCATGCTGATGAGTGAAGAAAATTGGAATCAAATTAGCCAAATGCTGACTAATATAATGAAAACAAAGGAGAAAGAAGACAGCGAGGACAGATAGAGGCAGAAAGAGCAAAGAAAACTGGTATACAAGCCACCCCGAAGGAATGCCTAGGCGATACCAGGGTGGCCTCTACTAAACCAGGGAGGGGTTTTAGTGGGTAAGAATCCCACAGTCCCCTGCGGAATCGAGATCATCCCGCAGGGACCCTTTTGAAGGTTTCCCCCCCACAAAAAAAAAAAAAAATATTATATATACAGTATACGTCGCTTTAAAAGGGGTTGACGCAATGCAATATACAACATGTGAATCAAAAACACCTTTTCTTTCTCTAAATTGATTTATGTTGCTTACTTATGACAATACCAAGTCCAGCTGCCAATTTTCTTAAACTCTAAGAAAAAAGTTTCGGTGAATGGCGTGGAAATGTGGCTGCAGCCCGCAATTTATAAATTAGGTGTTATTCAATTAGAAGTACACCTTCGGAAAAAAATATTTATACGCCTTAAAATTTCAGAATAACTATGGACATGGAAAACGAACTAGCAGTGAATGAGAATTTCCACGTAAGTCAAAGGGATCTAAGCACTCATGTAGGTTGTGGTAGAACTTCAGTTATAAAAACGTTGGAAGGATATATATTTCATCACTATGACGTACGTGAACTGCACGAAAATGACCCTCAGAAAAGATTGCAAGTGTGAAATTTTCTTCATAATAAAGTTCTCTTGGGTCAATTTTTTTAAATTGTATGCTGTTAAGCGATGGCGCAAAATTCTCGAACATTGGTGAAGCGAATAGTGATAAGTCACATTATTCCCCATAAGAGATCTAAGCTGGATACGTGTTAACTAATTTCAAAGGGTTTTTCTTGTAAACGTTTGGTGTGGCATAGTAGGTTAACATATTATTGAACTAGATTTCTTTCTATGAAAATTTGAATAAATAACGTTACCGAGGTTTACTAAAAAACATTTTACCTGGGTTGTTGGAAGACATAGACCTCAATGTACAATAAATATATTAGTAGCACATAATGACTTCTGTTCATACAGCTGGAATGTTAGGATCCAAATTTGCTGTTGTTATCTTGCTGCCGGGTAAGTGGAAAACTTTGAATAACTTAATCATACCTTGCTTGCTGTTAGAATTGTTCCATAATATTGTTTGATCGCTAAATGGTTGGACTTTATAAACATAACCTTGCATAGAAAATTCCAATCACCGTTAAATTTATTAAATTTTTAGTTAAGCGAAATGATTTTAAATTTGTAGATAGAGATTTCTTCTTCTAAAAATATTTTAACTGTTTATAAATTCTATTCGTTGATGTTTAATAAATAATGTTTGAAACTTTTCTTTCCAGAATCCAGATTTGACATCTCACACTCAGTTGACATTTTGTTACATCAATTGTAGCGAAGGACTAGAACACAATGGAACAAAGAAATGTGGCTCTTGGTAATGCTTTTAAATCCACGAAGGAACAATAGACTTTATAAGTAATTTTATTAATTCCAACTTAATAATATTCGACAAATTTACAAGTTTAATAAGAGCCAGGGCGGGGGTAGTTTACCTTCGGTGTTCAAAATGCTACTGTCTATGAATATCTGCGCACATACGGCAAGAACACGAAACCTACCTCCATACTATGAAGATAAACAATATCAAGCGAAAATTTTGAAAGTGCAACGCATTTAACTTAAATCTATGATGCTTCTCCCAATATTCTATAGTCAATCAGGAATTAGAACACAATTACAAAACTTAAATAAACGTAAGTTATGCAAATAACTTTTGTATAACTTATATTACCGTAAATATGAATTTTTTTTCTTGTTTGTTAAGAAATTCCACACATTTTGATATACCACGCGGATGTAATCTGATGCAAAATAAGCGAACAAATATTTATATTTCCTAAAATTATATGTTTGTTAAATTAAATTATAAGCATTATTAAAAAACATTTAAATTGGCTCTTAACATACTCTAGTACAAAATAGCATTAGAAAAATCCACATAGGAAAAGTCAAAATTCACACAAAACACATATTTGTTTAGGTACATAGAAAACCTATAACAACCTATCAAAACGTAAAACAACCCTTAGCTTTAATGTCAAGATTTATTTAATTTTCTTTCAACACCTTCTTCAGTTCGTTATCCTGTTTAAGTAGACTGCCCTAAGCCCCGGGATGTATAGGGTAAGGAATATAGTTGTTTGTTGATGTTAAAGATGATGAAGATGATTTAGAATTGCCAGCTTGGACTGGGATCCCTTTAGGATAAAAATGTGTACCCTTTCATTAAATAATAATCACTATAGTAATTTAGAATTAGAAATAAAATTTTATGTAACTTTTTTGATGAACATTACATCGTTTAATCGGTCTGTAACTGAAACTCAAATTTCATTCCAATTGTAGCATGAACAAATAAAATGAATAAATATCATGAAGTTTTACAAATGCAATATAAAATGTCAGCTTATACGTTTCCTTTAGCTGTCTTTTTTAAACTAATAAGTTACATAATATGTCAGTAAATGTCACACCAGTGCGAGTTTGTGTTTGTTACTAATAAAATGAAAAATAATATGTTTCAGTGTATTTCTTTTTTCGCGAAATCTCTTGTCACACTTTCGTAAAATATTTTAAAAATCGTTTTGTGTTCTGGGCCTTCAATAAAAAGGCGCGTTTCTTTATTTGCAAATTTTGCTGGCAGTACTTACCAAATTAACACTGAGCCAAGCATTAGGCTAAACGAGTTTCTTTCCGAAAAGGGATTCTAGTCGCAAACACTCCATTTCCCGATCGGTTAAAACATTTTTATGTTTATTACCTTAGTTAATTGCAGTTAAAGCGGCACGTGGTCAATTATATCGGCTTAGCTGGCAACCGCGTGGCCTGAGACCAATTATCTAATTATTCCGGAACACTACAGTCGAATTTAACACAAAATACCCCTGCGCCAAAATTTCCACCTGCTATAACTTTCTGTTACACTTTGTTGTTGAAAATTCCCAACGCTTGCGAAATTATTTTCCAGGTATGGCCGTTTTCATTAATTATTTCGCAAATTTATAACAAACTTGAGAAGGTCCTTGCACTCGGTTTCGAATGTTTGACCCCTGGAGGACAAATTGGAAACTCGTCTGGGACTTCTTTAATGCTACCCATGCGGCAGGAATCCCGGTTAATAAATTTTAGATTTTTACCTGGCATATCCCTAGTATTGCGATCGTGAAAATTTTCGATAGTGAGATTTTAGGTTTTTTGCCTCCGGGAATTAAAAAAGGGGTTTACAAAATGTTGGCTTGTTTGTGTATGTGTGTGTAAAGCTCTCCATGTCAAAAACTGTTAGACCGATCCTGGATCCAGGAGAAGTTGACTGTGAAAGATGCCCAAATTTGTGCTTAGATTTCTGTAACTTACATATGTATTCTCACTAACTGCCTCTAACACCGCTAGTTCATATTTCATATTTGTAATCGTTTTGGGCCTACATTTTCTGCAATTGACAAATTTACCTCCGTATCTGGAAGAAGTTTTAAGGCGCCTGAATATTTTTTTCAGACGGTGTATGTCTATTTGGATAGCGGCTGCATATCAATTGCGGACAGCAACTGCGTTTCCGCGGAATGCACAAAAAATAAGCAAGATTTCCTTGATATTTGAAACATTATTTTTTTATCAGTTCATTTCATCCTATTGTTAGGCAAGTGCCTCCCCCCTACGGGGTAGTCAATCGTCGCGGTAGAGACCCTGCGTTATCGCAATCTTCGGGTCACGCATCCAAGTACTTAAAATTAATTATAGCTACACAACACTAAACAATTTAATTAAATTAAAGAAAAAGTGATTGTGGTTACCTAGATGTATGTTGGGTTGCATCAACAATTTTTAAGCCCGACAAGGTAGTTGGTCCACCCTGTGGTAAACGTCTACAGGAAATTTTATTACTATGAGTCAAAGACACCCTAAATTATTTTTTAATCATTAACGAAGCTCATCTCCGATATAAGTCTATGAATTTTTGAAAATTGCGAGTTTAATGTTCCGGTATTGGGAAAAGGGCTTTAATGATGCTGATACATTTGTGAGGCATGATTAAGAGACCTAGGATTTTCGAAATTCTAGGTTTAATGACCTGGTATAGTCGACGTCAAGATATACTGCTATCCGTTTTAAGAAGGTAGAACAAAAATTTAGGAGATACTTGAACTAATTCGGCTTAGAAACACCGGCCGCATTCAGGTAAACTTACATATAGTATTGTAAAGGAATGAAATATATATCGCCGGTATTCGTTAACGGATAGGCACCCAAAGAAGAAGAATGAAATTCCTAAAGCTGAGTTTGTTATTTTATCTGTGTTTACAGCTTCGTTAAGTATTAATCAGGGCTTACCAGGCAACCTTCGGCGAGACAATAACGATATATCTTGAAATGAACTATACATACTTGCTTTTGCATCAAAAATATACAAATTGTATATCATTACAAACCGATATTCACCTACATTTAAAATATACAACAAGAAATATAGTTAACTGATTAAAAAATAGAAGTTGATTCATGTTATATATTTACTGCAAGTATGTTGATACCTGGCTTAAAACATCTTGATCTAGTAGCGATGCTCAAAAATGAAGAAGATATCAACCTGCTCCTTATATTTCACAATGGTAAGAGAAAATTGTGTAGGGTGTCTGAATCGGTACACGATAAACGGGCGACGACCAACTGGATGATTCACAATGGGCGACGATCAACTGGGCGATAGCCAAGCGGGCTACGGTTAATTGGGTGATTGTCATTTGGGCGACAGAAACTTAATAAATTTTACACGCTTAGCAGGTAGATTTGGCGGACTTTTTTGTAAGCCTACCCTAACCTTAGAACCCAAGTACAACTAAGTTGGGATCTAAGAAACCAATAGGTACCGATTAGCTTAAGGAGGAAAGTCTGGGACAGTTGCATTTTACCCGTAATTAGTTATGGCACAGAGACCATAACACTAACCATAAAAAGCGCAAGATAATTGGCAACAACCCAGCACGTCATGGGAAAAGCAATCCTCGGCGTAAGTCTGAGAGATAGGATCCGGTACACCGAAATTAGACGACGCACAAGGGTCACGGATATCACGCAAAGAATCGTGAGATCAGAATGGCCCTGGCTGTTGATGAGTGAATGGGTGTACCGCATTGCAATGGCGACCCAGAGCAACAAAGAGAAACGTAGGACGGCCTCAGAGGAGGTAGCTAGAAGACATAAAAAAAGTCGCCGACAGCAACTGGCATCAAACTGCTCAAGATAGAACAGTTTGGCACAACCTTGGGAAGACCTACGTTCAGCAGTGGACGATTGAGGGCTGAAAGAAGAAGAAGAGAACCTAAGCTAACCTAATCTAACCTAATCGAACTAGCTGCCTCATTGTTTGCACGTAAAATTTAAATATAATTTCTGCTCAATTATGTAATTCTATACATTAAAATAAACTTCATTATAGGCAAGATTTTTCAAATTTCATGTTTACACCTTTCTGAAAACGATATCATTTTCTTATTTGTATTGCATATTTGAACTATTATAGCCCAGTTGTCCGGCACCCACTTGGCTATTGCCCAGTTGATCATCGCCTAGCTATTCGTCGCCCAGATATCCATCGCTCATTCGCCATCGCCTGGTTTACCGTGTCCGGTTTGGAACCGAATCAAATGTTTCTTCCGAACTGTTTAAGCTAAAAATGTCGAAACTAATGTAGACTTATTCAAAATCTGAAAATCCGGCTAAGAAAAACTTTAGGTTAATTGAAAGCGCTTTACTAGATATTTTTTTTTATTTTGCTATGTACATTAGCAATCAGAATTACAAAATATCCTATGAGCTAATTTTTTGTGTAAGTTGGTAGACTTGAAGAGGCTAGCACCCATCAGTGCTGCCCCGCCTTCTCCTCCATCTGCCGAGGATGTTGGGATCACTCTGGTGGATTAACATTATTCCATAGGTCCCAGGGCCATTTCCGTTTAAGTCGCCGAAAATTTGGTTGCTGGTTTAGTGGTGCTCCGGTATCGTTTGGATGGCCTGGAAGTCTGTCATGGTGTCTGGTCGCCCGGTTCGTAATTATTTCACGCACGTATGGGATGCTGGAATCTGTATGAAGAGTGTAGTTCGTCACATACCAAGGAGCACCCATAAGAGTTCGTAATGTCTTGGACTGAAATCTTTGTATGATGTCTATGTTGGAATAGCTAGAACAGCCCCATAGCTCGCAACCATACGTCCAAATAGGGCGTATGATGGTTTTGTATATAGTAGAAAATAGATAAGAAAACCGATATGAAAATTTTGTAATTTTAAAAAATTTTTCTGAAAATAAGTTTTAAACGTTTTGCTTAAATTTCGTCTAAGGTTCATGATAATGTTTTTTGTTGCTCTTTTAGGGTTTCCTTTGCCTTTCGAGTCACAATATTTATTATTGTTAGTACGTGTAAGTTTAATATAAAAATCAATACGAATATTTAGAACCTTAAAATATCATTTCTCTAAGACAAGTATAAAGTTTAAATTCGTGATCTAATACAGGTTTACAATATGAATTTTGCTCATTGCCACAACCGGTCGCTGAAGATATCTATTATTTTACTACTGTGCCACATACCCATAAGACGAACCAGTTACGTCTACATATGCGTAAAACAAACACAGTCAAAAATCCCGGATAGTGTGTGTTAAATAGGTAGCCTTTACTTTCAAGGTTTGTAGAGACGTGTTATAAAGTATAAACATTGTTGCCGTAGCCGCCTGAAACTTAAGTTATCTTAATTTTCCGTATACATGACTTTACAATTTTTAACTGTACAAATATAATTTTTAGGGTTCCATTCGGGTAAATGTTATTAACAGTAAACCCCCGTGTATGGGTAATGTTATTTTGAAGTTCTAAAAAGAAAACGTTTGCTAAATTTCATATATCAGATTCCATTTATGTAAATGACGTTAATACTATGGCTATTTTAACACCTAAAAAACACCTTCCACCATCTAAATAGTGAAGCTGTGTAAACGTTATTTTTACCTTCGAAATTATGTAAATATAGCACTCATTAGCTTATTACCTTTTAACAATAATTTGGAAAATGTTGCTGTTCAGAGCTGGGACTGTTGCCATCTGATGGAATACTGAAGTATTTACAAAAGTAATTTGCTTTCGTAAATATGCGGAGATAATTTAAAGTATGGGAAAGTCCCAGAGAACAGTTTCGCTCATTTTTTATACACAAGAATAAAATTTATAATTACCTTAAATATGTTACGGTCGGTTTGGTACGAGATAATTCGAAATTCGTGGTGAAGGGCGTATCGTTTGAGGTATAAATAACGGAACTGGGAGGAAAACAGAGATGGATGTGAGCGAGTGTTCAAGTTTCGATAAGTTCCATCCAGTCATTATAACAGTGCGAGCATGAAATATATGAGCCTGTAACTTCTGAATTATCCATTTCTTTATTCCGCAAAAGTGTAGTGTATCCAGCCATAAATCGAAAAAAAGATATCTGATTTCTCCTGTAGGCGCGGTGTCCTGTATACATTTTCTGGGTATGACCTCGATAAGACGTTTTGATACACGCGCCTCGTAAATTATTTAAGACAAATTTTGATAACATAATGACCCCAAAGTTCATGGGCATTCTTTTCGTATATGTTACCGTTTCATATCAAACTGATCGTTTATTTATAAAGTTCAGTCTGGACAGTTTAAGAAAATAAGCAATATATTAATTTACCATCCATATAAGCGGATTAGTTCTGAAATTTCCGTACAACCCAGTGTATTAAATTGCAACACTATTTAAATGTTTATTACTGAGCTACTAAAAGTCCCTTTTGGCTAAGTGAAGATACTATGAAAGAAAATCGGGTTGGTCCTTAAACCTTAAGGTGGTAGCCCCACCACCCGTCTTAACTAGCTATAGAGTGGTATTTTAGACTAGGGAAACAGAAGTACTCATAAACTGCACAATATACAGCCGGCTGGATTTAACAAACAGACCAAGGGGGAGAAGAATAAGAGATTTGGTAGAAAAGAAAAACTAAAAGTAGCGACATGGAATGTTAGAGGCCTAGGATTAAAAGAAACCAAGCTAAGGAATTAAAGAAACGAGATGTAAACATAGCAATCATAACCGAAATCAAAAAGAAATTTCAAGAAACTATTTAAGGAAACGGATGATTGCATGATGAATTACAGCGATCTAGAACAACAAAAGAGAGCTCCAGTGTAACGTAGCGATGATTGTAGATGGACAAATGGAGATCAAAATAAAATATTATAACTATGCGAATGAAAGAATAATTCTTAAGAAATTTAAGACAGATAGGGGTCATCTTACTATCATTGGAGTATATGCTCCAGAAGAAAGGAAAAAAGAAGAGTCACAGAAATTTTACGAAGAACTACGACAAATTAGCAAAGTAAACAGAACTGATCAATATTGATAGGGGAAGATTTAAACGCAGGAGTGGAGAATATTCCCATCCTAGGAATTATAGGCACATTTGGCGAAGACCATACAAATAAAAATGGAAGATATTTAAGACAATTCGCATCGTCTAATAAACCTAAAATCATAAATACGTTGTTCAGGAAAGAAGATATACACATATACACATGGACTGCCAGATGATATCGCTTGATTACAGACTATACAATTATGAATTATGCAATTTCTGAACAAGTGCAAGGTGCGAGAGTGTACAGAGGGAGCGATGTCTCCTCTGATTACTTTCTGTTGGTCTCAACTATTGCGGTTATAGTCAAATGGAAAAGAATAAGAACCAAACATGAAACGCAAGAAGAAATATACAAAATACACCTTTTACATCAAGAAAACATAAAACACTTGTGTAGCACAAGATTAGAACAATATTTAGGAATAATACCAACTAGTGATGATATAGAGAAGGAATGGAAAAATCTGAAAACAAGTATACCTAATGGAGTTATCGGAAAAAAATCGATTAAGAAGAAGCAATGGAATAAAAATCTGGAATGAAGAAATTAGAACCGCGATAATTGATAAGCAAAAAGCATATCTTAAAAACCTGCAACAAAATACTATAGAATCCAAGGACCAATATAAAAAAGAAATCATGCAAAGCAAGAGTAAATCATGCTTAGCAACAATCGTGGGATAAATTTATAAGTGAAGTAGAAATTGATATTCAAGGCAGACAAACTTTTGTGTAGAAAATAATGAAACATTTTAATCAATCTAAAAATGATTTGGAATCCCAAAAGAGGAACGAAAACAACATTATCAAGAGCTATGGTATGTCCCGCGAAAGCGAGAATATACGACTATTATATGAAGGAGACGCAATTACGCTAACAGAACAACAGGTAGCCATACAACAGGGTTAAAATCGAAAAGCACTCGGACCAGGAGCTATCAATGTAGAACTAATTAAATATCTATTGCTGTATTTGAGATTACTTCATCTATATAACGAATGTTGGAAAAATAAGGAATTCCAGAGTCTGAGAAAACAGCGGAAGTGATATCCATTTTCAAAAATGGGGATAGCAATAAATGGGACAACTATAAGGCATTAGTCTATTAAATACGGCCTGTAAAATCTATGCTAAAATGATTAACAACCGATTGAAAACCATTTCTGACACGTCTCTTCTAGAAGGACAGAATGGGTTCCGGAAGGAAAGATCATGCAACGACAACGAATTCACCATAAAGCAGCTTATAGGGAAGAAAAGGGAGTTCAATCTAAAGTTATATTTAGGATATATAGTCTTCGTTAAAGCCTGTGATCGGGTGAATAGGAAAATATTTTGGGGCATAATGCAAATCCGAGGTTATCCACAACCTTATCAAAATAATACAGGGTCTCTATCGAAATATAAAAATAATAATAAATACCGAAAAGGAAAAGACAGAAACTATCAATATAAATCAAGGTGCCCGACAAAGGTGCTGTATATCACACGCCCTATTAAATATTTATATAGACGATGGAAAATGCTAGTTAATTCAGGAATTAGATTAAACGACAATCTCTGCATAAATAATCTGCTATTCGCAGGCGACTTAATAATAATACAAAAGAATGAAGATGATCTCCAAAGGACAATATACAAGCGGAATCAGTTATGTAGAAAATATAATTTTGAAATATCTACAAATAAGACGAAGGTTATGGCTTCTGAAGGTCTAAAATCGTCATTGATGACAGAAACATAGAACAAGTAAGACATTTGAATTATTTAGGCTGTAATATCAGTTCTAAACACGATAATGATGTAACAAAGAAATGAAATAAATATCAGATAATGTGTGGAACTAAAAAACTCATACTGAAAGACACAAAAATGAAGCTGTATAAGACGATGGCCACCCTGCTTCTACATATGGCTGCGAAAGCTGGACCATTACAAGAAAGCACAAAACCAGCATACAAAGTGCCGAAATTCAATTCTTAACAAGAACGATAGGACGTATAAGATTAGACAGGATACCTAGTAATGGAATTCGCAAGGAATTGGATATCTATTCAATAAACGTGAAATTAGGAAGCTGTAAGAAAGACTGGTTAGGGTTAGAACATCTGAACAGGATGCAAGAAGGAAGACTACCAAAGAATGCACTAAATTATAAACCAGCGGGAAGAAGAGATCCAGAATGGCCGAGGAAGAGATGGAAGTAAAAGAAAATGTGAAGTAGGAACAGGCAGAGGCCTAATCCATGAAATAGAGAAGAAAAAGGAAACTAAAAGTTCCACCACCGCACGTTAACTGGATATTTTTGGAATGAAACTATTGGCGTTTAATCAAATTCTAGTAAAAATCGAATATTTAGTTGTATAAAATGTCGTTAGGGGTCTCAGGCCTATAAAATTTAGCCCGTAGAACAACTATGAATGGAAAACAAAAATCAGCTTAATAAGAATAATAAATCATAATATGTATATGCACCTGGGTTCAATTCCCAATACCGGAACATCGGATTTTTAACGGCCGTTCTCCCTCACAAGCCAATGGCAAACCAGCGAGGTGTTTTGCGTAATAAATCTTCTCTGGAGTAGAAGTGTTTCCACTTCCCGTAATCCGGAGCCTACGTTAAGCTGTAGGTCCTCTATGTCTGTGTCACTCTAAACGCGCAACACAGATATAGGAGAGAATATCGCTACGTCTCGTAAAAGATAAAACACTCTACGAAGAAGAATATGCACCTATATGTGTATTTGCTATTTTTCGTATTTACAGAAAATAAAAATAATATTTTATGTTTTAGAGCTGTAAATAATTTTGTTATGTTCCGCAGATATTACGCTGAATGGATATAACGACCAAATACTTGCAGTTCCATAAGACCCATAACCCATTTGGACTGTTTGGCTTACAAGCTACTTTGCCGTATGAAAACAATAACTTGGAGAAGTGTAGGAGGACTACAACTACAAAGCGGCTCAAAGTAATGGAAATGGCAGATACCTTCCTGTCTTACAATTTCCATAACATACATTGTGCACATACACGTAAATGTATAATCCATGATAACAGAGTTGTATGATGGTGATTTCGTTGGGATATTTCGAGCGCATTTAACAAACCAAATCATCCTTCACAAGAATTACCTAAGCTGATTTAAATATTTTCAGTTTCTCGTAGATGTCAATTTGTCAAATTGTAAGTAAAGCTGAATTAGACAGCCCTTTTATCAATGGCGTAAAACGTAGAGTTAAGTGCATAAAAGGGCAACCAATATAAATAAAACAATATGAAAAACATCACGATATCTTTTTAACATTAATAAAGACAATTTGTTTAAAATTTTGGAATAGAATGACTGTACTAAATTTAAAAATTAAAATCCAAGTTTTACCACTGCCATTGCTTGATGGAGTTCCATTAGCAGTTAGATTAAATTGTTGGTTCTAACGTGATGGTGCACCATCACATTATGGAATACAAGCGAGAAATTTCATGAATGAAAATTTTCCCTGAGAGGTGAATTGGAAGAGGTGGGCCTATACTATGGCCTCCTAGATCACCGGATCTGAGTAAACGAAAATATGCTATAGAATATTCGTGCATCCATCATATATCGTGCGAATGTTTGCCTTGAAGTAAGAGGTAACCTATTTGAACACATTTTGTGGCAACGGATGTGGATAATATCTGTCTTGCTGATAAGTCATTTCTTTTTAAAAAAGTTTACTTTTTGTTTTCTATCAAGAACTCCATAACGAAGGAAGCCGGATAAATTTCCACTCTATTTTCCATTTGTTTTAGCCTCCTTTCCAAAAACACGGGTTTCAATTTTGAAACACCCTGTTTCCGCAGGTTTCGTTTTATATCTTGAAATGGGCAGCATTTTAAATCATGGATAATATTTAAAGAGTTGTCATTTAAATTATTCCCGCTTCGACTAAAATATCAAACAGGATATTGTGTATTTTTGACGATATTTTTAGCAGAATTTTAAATTTAACTTTGTCATTAAATAATGTTATTGACTCTTTAAGCAATATATCATGATTTTCCAATTTTAAAGTTTTCTTGGAGTTCGTTGTAGCAACTGAATCATCTGTAAACTGACAAACATTTTTTTGATATCTTTGAAATGATTTATACCAAAGAGATTCTGAAATTGATGGTGGTTTTCTTTGGTGACTCTGTTATTCGGCATACGAAATACGTATTGTGAAGCAGAGTTTTAGAATTTGACGCTCCTCGACTCTTAACGATCCTCATCCAAAAGCATCAAAACTATTTCAACTAAAGGAATAGCCTTCGGCAAATACAGGTTGTCTAAAGCTTTCTCTATAAACGTGGATACAGCGATGCTGTTTGTCTTATTAAGTGCTTTTGCACTGGTTAAAACTAATCTATTCAAACTATTTTCATACTAAAGTCTCATTATAAAATTTCATGTATATTATCCTTCACAAATATCAGTAGTTTCGAAAATGTAAATGTAAATACAGTCGTTTTCTCATGGATATTAACAGCTTCAACGGCACACTCCTGAGTACAGGAACTTTCCTTTGCCACGTACTATTCCTCAGCGTTAAGCTAGGAGCACGAGGAGTGTATAATTAAACATCGAATTTGAACATCAGAAATAATAGCGAAGGAAATTAGGTCCCACAATGCCCAAGGCCGATTTGGGAAATTCTGTGTGGTAGGTTTCATCGCTAGACCTTTTTTTCGCTACATGAGTGGTAGATCAATTGGCAGAACGAGTTATGTGATGAACAGTTAATGATTGCTTATACACAACCATTATCGCTGTCTACCTTCAACCAAGATATTGCTAGAAAGAAGGAAACGGTGTGTGAAAACATACAAACATTGCTTTATACGGAAGTGAGATGGATGAATAGAGTTTCTAATGAAGAGATAATGAGAAGAGCACAAGAAGAAATAAGTGGACGCGACTGCCTCCCTGGACTTTCCCATACTGGAAACTGTTCATATCATCTTTATTTCAAATTATATATATATATATATATATATATATATATA
>JABXWE010000226.1:0-49804 GCA_014611495.1 Limonius californicus | reverse complement strand
AATTTGTAGAGAATTGTGACTCCGTTGCAACCACTTAAAAGAAATTTAAAAACATAACATTTATCAAATAATTTACAAATATATTGGTTTAAAGCGTACATCTTAAAATAAAATGTTAATAGTTACTTACTAA
Source organism: Limonius californicus (assembly GCA_014611495.1). Taxonomy (NCBI): domain Eukaryota; kingdom Metazoa; phylum Arthropoda; class Insecta; order Coleoptera; family Elateridae; genus Limonius; species Limonius californicus. The sequence continues at coordinate 49,671 of JABXWE010000226.1, read as the reverse complement.
TTTTCTACCAGAATTACTGAAAGAATTAAATATGAATGTTGCTTCAGAAACAGTAACGTTATTGTTCTGGTAGCAAGAATATTTCTATTTTCCGAGGACTTAGGTTTCATAACCACAACTTTTAACAAATTTATTGACTTATTTGAGCCGTAGAAAGCATCGATTTTGCATAATAAACCATTGATGAAATGCATGTTTCACATCTTTAATTCGAGCCCCAAATCAGCTCTTGTTTTTGTATTTGCTGGTAAATTTGGTTTGCAGTTTAACATCCCGCAGAGGAATTTTCTAAACCATTTTAATATAAAAAATAATTCTTATAACTTCTCTATCAGTTACACAAAAGGTATCTTCTTCAATGGACCGTAAACGAATTCCCTCTGACGTAAAGCTTGTAAGTGACACATTTACGTTTTTTTAAATACTACCACTCAATTACGGTCCAGTTATTTTTAAATCGCTACGTAATTAGACAGATTCACCAGTCATGCAATTAACGTAGAGCTGCTAACAATAACATTTTAACAATGTGGGCTACACCTAAATTTAAAAATTGAAAAAATCATATGACAGGAAATCCCTGTACATGCTTCCTAAGTGATATTTAATCGTTAGGTAATGAACGGCTTAATTAAGAACTAAATATTTACCTGCAGCAGCGTAAAAATGATTATACAGTTGGTTCAATTTAACGCTCGAAATTATGAAAATGCTGTAGGCCGTTGGGGAATAACTCTAATTAACCTTGAGGCCAGATAATTCAAAATTTACCACATTTTAACGAGAATATAATTTCTATCACTTATCACTTTCGTATTTTTCCTTTGTTTACAGTTTAAACTAGTTTGTGATTTTGTATTACACGCCATTATTAATTTGTTGTAATGTAAGGTAAATACATAGCCCAGACATTGGTTTTAATAAAGCCCTAGTTGAGACAGACCATTAGTAACATTAATTTAATAAATTACATGAAAGAGAAGAAGAAATGAGAGGGCGAGAAATTTTAAATAGTGCTGTAGAACTAAATCGATGTTGAACTATAGTGAAATAAACACTATGATACGTTTTTGGCTTTACAAAATAATGTTCTAGAAGATACCGTTTTAAACAAATATTTTCCCCAATTTTTAATTTAAGGGGCTACTCATCATCACAGATCATATTCATATATTCATACATTCATATATCCCAATACTGTTTTTTTTTAATTAGTAGGCAACATATCAAAGATTGTAATAAAGTTAAAAATGTATGGGATTATTAATAATAATCTATGAAAAAAAAATTGTCGGCTAGTAAAAAATAGGCTAAAATCATCCTACGTTTGATACATTTGGACTTAATTTGGGGAAATTATACAAACCACCATAATTTAAGAACATGATGTATACTACCGCAATAAAATATTGATCTTAAAACACTTTGTTATTAATTTTAGTTGTTTAATTAGCCGAACTACTATTTCTCTAATAGAAAGACATAATCGATAATTACCTTTATTTTAGGTAAGATAAAAGGAATATAATCAATGGCCTACGAAAAAGGCTACAGTAGATTGTAAATTCCCAAACCCATAACAATAAACTACAGAATCGTTTTCCGGGTGTGATAATTTATATTTCATACATTCCAAATCAATGCTAATAATCTCACGAAAATACCTATTGTGGGACTTAAAAAACCACGAACATGAGTAAAAATAAACCTTCACTCATAATCGACGTATTTTTGGCTTCTTGAATAATCATTGCTTTAACGAACAGAACATTTTTGAAATTCATGTGACATGTCATAATCGTTTAGTAAGAATGACAAAAAAATAGTAATTCAACAGGACGGTGTTCACGGCCAGTAAAACAAGCAATAACAGAAATTTTCTCCAAACTCGTTAAATACATAAATAAATAAGCAGCGCCAAATGATTGAGCAATAATATCTGTCTAAGTACAATTGAAAAATGTAAACATGAGTAATCCACGGAACTATAAATTGTTTAAAGGGAAATTCCGTTTGTAGCTAGTAGCGGCCTTGATATTGTCATGCACTTGTGAGTTCAAATCGAAAAAACTGCCTGCTTAATTAATTATTACATAACTTTGCTTCCGAAACACACCTCTATTTATAGATTTATAGAATGGTGTTCCTTATATATGCAAATCAGTTCTGATTTTACGTCATAAAATAGTGAAATCCCTAAAATTCAAATAAACCTACTTTTATTCATTTTTTTAAATTTGCATGCAGAACACGTTTTAGGAAAACACATTTATTGAATATTTTATGCTGCTACGCCTATCAAACTGCCAATTAGATTGCAGATAGTGTACGTAAACAGTAACCTAATTTTTTTAACATACGTCCGTAGAAGTTGCACAAGCGTCTTATAGAAAAACCGAGCATCTATTATTTAACAATTTTATGGCCGTTTAAACACATCTTAGTTGTACTCCTAACTTTCAATGACGTCACACAGACTGGGCTTCGCTGAAAACAGGCAAAATAAAAATATTAATACAAACAAATCAATTAAAAAATATATCTTTATACTCATAATATCCTCATCAAAGCAAAATTTGCTTGCCAATTTTGACTGTGTAGGTAGATTGTAACCCTTAGCAGAATTTGTTGAATATTCCAACCGCTTGCAAAATACCACTGAAGTTCCTGATCCACGCATTAAATAAATAACAAAACTTATAAGGGCACATACAAATCTCTGATTAGGGGCCGAAGGTAACATAATTATGAAAGTTAGTATTGGAATTATACAAAAAAAAAAGTAAATAATTGGGCATTCGAAGTGGAAAGGGACTTTCAAGGCAAAGGCATAGTACGTCCATGTAGAGTACAAAATCCATTGACCTACAAACAACTGCAACATTACTCACTTAAAAGTAGTTCGGATACAACGAGACCCCGGGTGGTGGGGAAAACGATTTTTTGTTATTTAGCGGGATAAGGCATTCGTAGTTGAGAAGATCTGTCAATAGAAGGGCTTACTACGTCCATCTAAAGCACAAAATCAATTAACCACAAGTAACTACAATACTACTCACTTCAGACTAGTTCAGATACGAGACCCTGGATGGTAGCGAAAACGATTTTTTTATTTAGCGGGATGATAAGGCATTCGTCGTTGGGAAGCTCTGTCAATGGATGGGCTTACTACGCCCATGTAAAGCACAAAATCCATTGACCTTCAAGTAACGGCAATACTCCTCACTTAAGACTACTTCGGATACAATGAGACCCTGGATAGTAGCGAAAACGATTTTTTTATTTAGCCGGATTATACGGTACTCGTAGTTAAGAAGTTCTGCCCATCGAAGGCCTTACTACGTCTATCTAAGGCACCATTGGCCTGCAAGTATCCGCAATACTACTCACTTAAGACTACTTCGGATACAATGAGACCCTGGGTGGTAGCGAAAACGATTTTTTTTATTTAGCCGGATTATACGGCACTTGTAGTTAAGAAGTTCTGTCCATGGAAGGCCTTACTACGTCCATCTAAGGCACAAAATCCATTGGCCTGCAAGTAACCGTAATACTACTCACTTAAGACTGCTTCGGATACAATGAGACTCTGGATGGTAGCGAAAACGATTTTTTATTGAGCAGGATAATAAGGCACTCGTAGTTGAGAAGATCTGTCAAGGGAAGGGCTTACTACGCCCATGTAAAGCACAAAATCCATTGGCCTGAAAATAACTGCAATACTACTCGCTTAAGACCAGTTCGGATAAAACGAGACCCTGGATGGTAGCGAAAACGATTATTTTATTTAGCGGGACGACAAGGCATTCGTAGTTGAAAAGCTCTGTAAATGGAAGGGCTTACTACGGCCATGTATAGCACAAAATCCGTTGGTCTGCAAGTAACGGCAGTACTACTTACTTACGACTAGTTCGGATACAACGAAACCCTGCATGGTGGCGAAAACGATTTTTTTATTTAGCGGGATTATAATGCATTCATAGTTGAGAAGATCTTTCAAGGGAAGGGCTTACTATGTCTATGTAAAGCACAAAATCTATTGGCCTGCAAGTAACGGCAATACTACTCCCTTACGACTAGTTCGGATACAACGAAACCCTGGATGGTCGCGAATACGATTTTTTTATTTAGCGGGACGACAAGGCATTCGTAGTTGAGAAGTTCTGTAAATGGAAGGGCTTACTACGGCCATGTAAAACACAAAATCCATTGGTCTGCAAGTAACGGCAATACTACTCCCTTACAACTAGTTCGGATACAACGAGACCCCGAATGGTAGCGAAAACGATTTTTTTATTTAGCGGGGTGATAAGGCATTCGTAGTTGAGAAGCTCTGTCAATGAAAGGGCTTACTACGCCGATGTAGAGCACAAAATCCATTGATATGCAAGTAACGACAATATTACTCACTTACGACTAGTTCGGATACAACGAAACCCTGGATGGTGGCGAAAACGATTTTTTTATTTCGCGGGACGACAAGGCATTCGTAGTTGAGAAGCTATGTAAATGGAAGGGCTTACTACGGCCATGTAAAGCACAAAATCCTTTGGTCTGCAAGTAACGGCAATACTACTCCCTTACAACTAGTTCGGATACACCCAGACCCTGAATGGTAGCGAAAACGATTTTTTTATTTAGCGGGGTGATAAGGCATTCGTATTTGAGAAGCTCTGTCAATGAAGGGGCTTACTACGCCGATGTAAAGCACAAAATCCATGGGTATGCAAGTAACGGCAATATTACTTACTTACGACTAGTTCTGACACAACGAAACCCTGAATGGTAGCGCAAACGATTTTTTTATTTAGCGGGATTATAATGCATTCATAGTTGAGGAGATCTTTCAAAGGAAGGGCTTACTATGCCCATGTAAAGCACAAAATCTATTGGCCTGCAAGTAACGGCAATACTACTCATTTAATACTAGTTCAGATGCAACGAGACTCTGGATGATAGCGAAAACGATTTGTATTTAGCGGGATAATAAGGCATTCGTAATTGAAAATGTATTACAAGGGAAGAGCTTATTACGCCCAGGTAAGACCCAAATCCATTGGCCTGCAAGTGCCGGCAATACTACTCACTTAAGACTAGCACGGATACGACGAGCACCCGGATATAAATGTCGTTTAAAACGTAAACGTTTGTATTTACATTGTTTACCGTATTGTATTTTCCGCTTACTCCGATCACTCTTCTCGGAAACTACAAGCAAAAGTATTTGTAGTAAACCTTCCTTGCGTTGATCAGACAATACCCACTTTAAAGCAAACTCCTTTAAGGATTATGATTCAAATAAGGAAATAATTTTTGGAATTTCTTCGGTGGGGTGTATCAATTTTCGCCGAAACAGTTTTGAATATACTGTACTTAATTCTAGTAACAAAATATTTACTACTATATGACATATTTCGACATAACCTGGATGATTCAAAACACAAAATCAACTAATAATCGACGATTTATTTAAAATAAAAGCAGTGAAATACCACTTTATAGCTAAAAGCGATGCAGAAAAAAAATAAACTAGAGCAGGCCGTGGACGTGAAAACGATTGTCGAACTCCATGTTTGTGTAGTGTAGGTATTTCGTAAGAATTACTGCACAATATTTCTAAAGAAATAAATAAACTTAGGTTATACACTGTCAATATTAATATAAAGAAGAAACTTATTTACCTTTAATAACGTAAAAATAACATTAATATTTATATAATAAAAATGCAAGGATTATAAACGCGAATAAAATGGCCATTGCTCTCTTAATTGTATGTGGATGTTCTTCGCTTCGCCCCATCAATTGCATTTCGCAAAAATTTCGGCGTGTTGTTTAATTCTTCACACATTGGACGTTATTTGCATAAATTTTAACAATTGAAGTTTTTAGGTATACCCAACTGAAAAGTCTGGCGGTGTTAAATCATACCAGCGGGGTGACCACACTAACTAATCGACTGTCAAAGAATTCTTGAAGGTATGCGATAGTTTCATGAGCTGTAGTTCCATCCTATTGGAAAACTCCATTTTGCAAGTCCTCATGTAACGCACTGATGAAAAGTTGACGAATTCTTTCGCGATATGTCTGAGCAGTCAATGTGTCGTTGAAAAATATTGGGCCCACTAATTGTCTTCGGCCCAAACCTTTTCACATTCCTATTTTCTCCAGGTTTTCTCTTCCTCGCGATAAAATCTGGATTTTTGTACACCACATTCTCATATTCTGAGTTTGCATAGCCGTTTATGTGAAACCACGATTCATCTGAGGACAAAGTGTCGTCAATTATGGTGCCTAGATACCAACGACCAAACTACTCATTTTTCATAATCGGGAGTAGAAGGCTCGTTTTTATTATGAGCTGACAAGTTCGTTAAGAAAGACCAGCTTACTAGGAAACAGCCTGCAGGAAAGTCGTAGGTGCTTTGGTAACAATTACCCTAACATTCTGAATATTTTTCGTTCCACTTTGTAGGTCATACACTGCCTTTTTTTTTTCTTGTTACGCAGACAGTTTTCGCAATAACTGCATCGAGTGCATTAACGCCAGAGTAAAATGAGTTATATGCGATCACCACATTTGGATATTCTCCCTGGAAATTCGACATACACAATCATGAATCAAATACTGCCATGCACTATAATTTTTTTGGCTATTAAAAAAATAAGCTTCAACCATAAATGCCTTTTGTATTATAGTAAATCCTATTCTTGTTAAGTTTGGTATAATGTTTGGCATTGACATTATATAACCTAACCTTATTTAGTTGTTTAGGAGTAACTTGAAAGCAGTCTCTCGAAACACCCTACATAACCATGGAGTTATGACATACGTTAGCATGTACACGACCTACTCCATTTTTTTAGATCGCCGTTTATTTCTGTGCGTCTAACTATGTAGGTATTTTGTCTTTTATAACAGATGATAACCATTTTAAGATTTTATAAAATGTTTACTTACGCAAATTTATTTTGTCTATTATGAAAGTTGTATTTTTAATTTTTGTATTGTAGAAAACGTTTAACGGGCATAATGAACTAAAAATAAAAACAGTTTTGGCATTTCTTGCTTGCGTTAGGCGGACGGTACTTTCTTTTAAACAAACATTATTGGATAACATCTGTTAAGATTTATATATCAAATAAGGGTTTTATTTCCTTGATTGCGTGTCTTAATTTACGTGGATATTTACCTGTTTAATACCGACCGAAAAAGATTTATCAGAATATCCTTAAAAGTGTGGTTTTTCTAAATTGGAAGTATTGAGGAAATATTCAGTTCTTTATCTTGAGACATAACTTGGGGTAATTAAAGCACAAAATCATCTAACGATCGACGAATTATTCAAGAAAACAAGCTACAATGCCACTATTAATAACCATGGATCTACGTGCGGGTTTTTTATGGCTGTTATAATATATCTAATTGTGAAAATGTATTTGCATTATAATAAACACGGAATTTTTGATTTGTAAATAATAGTATAGCAAACACTGACTTTATCGGATACAACGAGCAAATATTTGAAGTCTTAAATGTCTCAATATAACCGTGTTGGATTCTACATACAAGATTCCTACGAAAAAAAAAGTATCCTTGATCAGGTTATTTGTGTGGTCCAATACAAAATTACCACTAAAATAGTTCGAATTGTTTTGATGGGGATACCCTAAGGCAAAGGGCTTGGCTCATCCTGAGTGTTACTCATTTCCAAAAAAAATAGGAATACATAAAAAGTACCATTTCCTCCAGTGTAAGAACGGGTTTGCCGCGACAATCAAATATTCAAATGACCTCATCGTTCTCTGTTGTGATTTCCCGACAAACAATGAGAATTGTGTCTCATAAACTAGCAACAAAATGAAAGTTTTTGCCCAGAGCTCGATATACAAACGTCATAAAGTGCAGCGGGTTCAACACAGAATGGCGGAAAATACTAAGCTATTCATCCTAGCATCTGCACTTCTACGAACAGGTACAATTATACGAAGACGCGAACCTTGATCGGCCTATACAGGTTAAAGTTTCAATTAGCATAATCAGGTAGAGAAAAAAAGGCAAGTCGTTCATCTCATATAAAATCTCCATCGTTGCTTTATGATGAAATATTGCGAGCAGGATAATATCAGTTTTTGCGAAATTTAGATCCGGATATACGCCCACTATAAATATTGAACCGCAGGAGTTTGGCATTTTATAAATTATTCGAAACTCTGTAAAATGATCTATAACGCTAACAATATTTTTCGAAGAACTAAAAAGTTCAAATAGTTGGGAATTTTTGTTGCGCAAATTATGCTTCGCATCTCTTCCGTTTTATGACATCATACTCAACAACATCGCTTTTGCAACAAATAATTTTGTACAATTATCCTAAAATCTTACAATACCAGTAAGACCGATACTACACTCGAAAATGGTTGCCTGCATATTTCAAAAATGTATCCTGAAAGATAACATACATCTCAAGTTCTTATCAATCATACGACCTTTCTACCTTAGCGCTGAGGAGAAACACGTGGCAGAGAAGAAGTCGGTGGTCAGTAATGGGTCGAAAAGGTTGTTGATAACGACGAAAAGATCGCTGAATCCTTATGTGCCAGTAACGCATGGTTTGATATATTTATTCTTACTAATGTGGCTATACTTAATTATTTGAGAAGGATCTGATTTATTTGGCTACCACCAATTACAAAATAGGCATGTAACATAAATATTCTATGCTCTATAGGACAATATGACGAAATCTATCTGGCACGGTAATTGTTTAAGAATTCAATCTCAAATACCACCATACGTAAGGTTTGAAAAACGAAGAAAACTTTCCTTTCAGGCAATCAATCACAAATTGTGCTGCGACAATGTGATTATCGATCACCAAGCGGTCTTGTTTGCATGCCGGCCAGCTACTCAACGAACAAATATCATTTTGCCAATTTTACAATATAGTTTTGCCTTCCTACAAAGCTACCAAAACTATAGAACAAACTGCATAAGCCATAGTAAATCCAAAACACATCGTAAAAGTTTGCTTCACACAAGTTAATACAGTACGAGATACAACCTGTTGCCTATCATGGGTTACGGAAACATTCTTTAATCTTTGTTTTCGGTAGTAAGTTGTACGGTGTATATAAACTGTGATTAGTTGTTTAAGTGAAAATCTCTGCACATAGAGATATGTATTTATCGTTCCGTTCTTACACTATAGAATATGTTGTGAAAATCTCCTAGGAAAGCTGGTACAAGAACATTTAATTTGCAGATCGATATCTCTCGATCGTGCTTCAGAGGGCACATAAAGTCGTCGGTCCCGGTTACCATAGAAATATCTTCAACGGCGGTAAACCATATAGTGGCATTTCTTTTCTTTGTTCGGCGGGTTAGGCTAGCCTCCTGCTTGGCATACGTGCAAAGGGAGCTCAAAGAACCTGCTAATTTTAAGTAAGTAACATTGTCCTATGCACAGAGAAAGAAGAATACATCTCTCAATTTCATTTAGCAAGATAAAGAGTTATGTCATATCACTTAAAGTTTGAAAATATATTTTCGAAAACCAAATTTTCCTGTCGATTATTGTTTCAAAACCCATGGGCGTCACATTTTACTAGCGCCAGTCATTTACTGTATTTACCAATTGAAAATATTTACGTAATATTCTTTTAAACTTCTGCGTCAGTGTTAACAAATAAACTGCATTTTCGTGTGTTATCTACCCTAGATTAATCTGCAACAAATAAATGGATCACTTCAATTGAGTTTATTTATATGGTTGATTCGTGAATAATACAAGGTTTTGCAAATTATACACTAAAATTGCGTAAAATCTTGTCACGGTACAAAAAGCGTAGAAGTAAGTTTAACATGCAGATAAGTAGAGATAACGTATCACAGATATTCAACATAACAATTTTAAGGTCTGCGCCCTTAACAAAATATCCATATTTTTAAATGTTTCTCTTTAGAGACATTCAGTTGCAATGTAGACACATAAAAGAATTAGCTGATTCAGTGGTCCTCAAACAATAATTCTTCTTCTCTCGGCCCGTTAGAGTCCATTGCTGGACGTAGGCCTCCCCCATGCTCTTCTCTATCTTGTACAGCTTGGTGTCTACCAACACTGCGTTTGAGAAACGCATCAACTATACTATTTTAAATAAAACACCCTCTATATATTTTTGTACTTGTCATACAAATCTATAAAAGTCAGACAACTTAGTGTGGAAACAACTTCTTATATTCAATGTGGAGAGCTACCAAAAATTAAAAATCACACCAAAAGGTTGTCAAATGGCGCACCACAAAGATCAAAACTAAAAACGTTTAGATGTAAAAGTAAATTTTTGTAAATAGAACATTTTATTATCTGAATGAAACTCTTGAAAATGAGATCACGAAACCAATTTTAATACGTATGAATTGAAATTCTCTAGTAGATAACGAAAAATATCAATACATTAGAAAAATATGAAGATTTCCAATATTGTATTACGCTAATAATAGTGCCGTTAAAAAAAGTGCCATCAACAACAGCGCCTGATCAGGACAGCGCCTGGTAAGGACAGCGCCAGAAGTAAATAACGCCATCACAAATAGCGCCGGGTAAAACTGTCGCCGAATAAAGAAAACGTGTACAAAAAAAAGTATCTATAACAACATAATTTACATTTATTTACAGTTGGTATAGCGCTTATGTGACGTAAAAGTTTATATTTAATATTGACTTTAAACGATATGTTTAGGCGGTGGGATTTTCATCCGGCACTATTATTATTCAGCGCTAGTTTTATTCAATGCAAGTTTTACCAGGCGTCATATTTATTCGGCGCTATTTTTACTGGGTAACATTTTCTCTCGGCGCTATTTTTACCAGGTAACATTTTTACTCGGCGCTATTTTTACCAGGCTACATTTTTACTCGGCGCTATTTTTACCAGACAACAATTCCATTCGGCGCTTTTCCTTATGGTGCTATTTTTACGAGACGCTATACGTAATTCCCCTATTTTTATCCGGCGCTATTTTTGATAAGGTTATTTTCACTCGGCAGCTCTTTTATTCTGCGTTATTTGTGATGGCGCTATTTTTACGGGGCGTTATATGTGATTCCATTTTATTTTTACAGACAAAATTTTATTCGACACTATTTGAGATAGGGTTATTTTTATTCGGCCACATTTTTATCCAGCGCTATTTTTACTTGAGGCGAATTGTGATTGCGCTGTTTTACCCGGCGCTATTTTTGATAAAGCGACTATTAATGGCGCTATTTTTGACGGCGCTATTTTTGAGGCGCTATTAGCTCTCCATGTGTGTTAAGTGCAATTTCAATATTTCGAAGCCTTCGTAGGAATAAATATTTTTGCCGTTCATAAATAATGTTGCCTGAAAATAACAGCGCACCTCAATATATAGCGAATATCACTCAAATCAATACTTAAGCAATACACATTGTTACATTTAAAACACAAAATTTCTGAGAAACAGTAGATGTTGGAAAATAAATGTAGGATGTCAGCATAATTATCAATGAAAATATTACGAAGGATTTCAGGGCAATTATCTGAAGATCACAAACACCCGGTATAAGTTTTTGAAATAGCGTTATTTTTATTAGGCGACATTTTTATCAAGCGCTATTTTTTTTTATCCGGCGCTTTTTTGATGGCGTTACTTCTACTCTGCGACTTTTTTATTCTGCGATATTTGTGATGGCGCTATTGTTACGCGGCGCGATATGTGATGGTGCTTTTTTTACCAGACGACATTTTTATTCGACGCTATTTGAAATAGTGTTATTTTTATTCGGCCACCTTTCTATCCAGCGCTATTTTTACTCGCCGTGAATTGTGATGGCGCAGTTTTTACCCGGCGCTATTTTTGATGAAGCTACTATTAATGGCGCTATTTTCGAGGCGTTATTATCTCTCCACGTATATTAAATGCGATTTCAATATTTCGAAGCCGTCGAAGGAATAAATATTGTTCGTTCATAAATAATGTTGCCTGAAAATAACAACGCACTTCAATAGTTAGCCAATATCATTCAAATCAATACTTAAGTAATATACATTTTTGCATTTAAAACAACAATTTTCTGAGAAACAGTAGGTGTTCGAAAATAAATGTATGTCAGTATAATTATCAATGAAAATATTTCGATGGATTTCGGAGTAATGATCTGGATATCACAAACACCCAGTATAAATATTTAAAATAGCGTTATTTTTAACAGGCGTCATTTTTATTCGGCGCTATTTGAGATAGCGTTATTTTTATCAAGCGCAATTTTTAGTCGGCGCTATTTGTGATGGCGCAATTTTTATCCGGCGCTTTTTTGATGGCGTTATTTCTACTCGGCGACTTTTTTATTCTGCGTTATTTGAGATGGCGCTATTCTTACGCGGCGCTATATGTGATGGTGCTTTTTTTTACCAGATGACATTTTTATTCGGCGCTATTTGAAATAGCGTTATTTTTATTCGGTCACATTTTTATCCAGCGCTATTTTAACTCGGCGCTATTTCTGATCCGTTATTTTTATGCAAAGGTATATGTGATAGTGTTTTTTTTACCAGGCGACATTTTTATCCAGCGCTGTTTTTACTCGGCGTTATTTGTGATGACACAGTTTTTATCTGGCGCTTTTTTGATGGTGTTATTTCCACTCGGCGACTTTTTTATTCTGCGTTATTTGTGATGGCGCTATTTTTACGCGGTATTATATGTGACGGCGGTTTTTTTTACCAGACGACATTTTTATTCGGCGCTATTTCAAATAGCGTTATTCTTATTCGGCCACCTTTTTATCCAGCGCTATTTTTACTCGCCGCGAATTGTGATGGCGCTGGTTTTACCAGGTGCTATTTTTGATGAAGCTACTATTAATGGCGCTATTTTCGAGACGCTATTATCTCTCCACTTATATTAACTACGATTTCAATATTTCGAAGCCTTGTTGCATTTAAAATAACAAGTTTCTGAAAAACAGTCTGTGTTGCAAAATAAATGTATAATATCAGTGTAATTATCAATGAAAATATTTCTAAGAATTTCGGAGTAATCAGCTGGATATCACAAACACCCGGTATAAATATTTCAAAATAGATATTGCGTTTGTTGCATATTTAAAGTTCTGTAGATATTATGATGTATGCTGTATATAGCCAAGAAAAATATGTACTTATGTACACAAAAGATAATATGTTTTTATTTAATATATTCTCTTACTTTTTATTGTAATTACAAGCAATTGCTTTACTACTTTTTGAATATGTTTAACTTATTATATTATATTAACTAATTTAAGCATGTTTGATCGTTTCCTTTTGTATGTCTAGTTATTTGACACTTAAAAGGGAAATAGGCAGTTACTCAAGCCGCATTACCCATGAGGCGCCAAATTAGAGGAAACATTGAATATAACGAAAAACATTTCTTTCAGTTTTTAACAAACCTCGGGCAACTACGTGATCTTAGCTTCATAAAACAAATATAAAATGGAATATCATTCCATGCCAGACACACAAAAAATTCGACTGAGATCACGAAATCGATTCAATACTGTTCCGGTTTTTTACCCGCAACTGCTCCGTCAAGATCCTGGACTAAAAAATACAGTCGTAAATAAATTCCCGATGATCAATTAAATTTCCTGTCCAATTCCTCAATTTAGAAAAAAACATACAACTTATTTCAGCATTTATGAAGTTATTTCCGTATTAGATTGTCGAGTTGTAAATTTAAAAAAAGCAACAGCTAAATATTTATTCATTAAATACCTATGTAGCGAGTCTGCACACGAGAATTGTATTTAAAACATAAACAACCCACCCAAAATAAGCGAATTGCGTCAAAGCAGTACCTATTTCCTCGAAATTAATACAGAAATAGTGCCCAAAAATTATATTTTGAATGCTATTAATCCAGAATGATTCACGCTACTTATACACTACCCGAACAAATATGTTTTAAGAGTTACTGTAATCTGGGAACTTTAGATCTGTTAAATGTAATTTCGCATATACGTGCCACTAAAATTGCCATTAAACTATAGTAAATAGAAACTCCTACAAAGGAAGATGTTCAGTTCTTTATTGCTTAAGATAATTATGATTTAACCCACATAACAATGTAAGAAAATACAGTAAACTAAAGGAAAATTTTATATAATTTAAAGAAATTATTCTTCCAACTTGGAATACTACCATAATCATCATAAAACCCCAATTATTTTTAAATGGACAACTAAACATCCTAATTAAATGATTGAATGCTATAATTAAATCCTGCCAAGCCACAGACCGCAATCATCGTCCAAGTAAGATAAAATTCAACGGAAACTCGGTAGGAAAAATACGAAATTGATACGCAACATCCTGGCGAAAAAAATAATGAATGGAGGAATTCGCAAACAGACAACATAAGAAGCTTAGTTTAAATATAGACAACCTAAGCTTCGCTTTGCATCATAAGCCCCCACTGATCCAATTAATTGAATTAGCTCAATTATCATCGGATGCCGCGTTAAAATGCTGAAGTTCAACGGTTCTACAGAGTAAAAACAATGGGGTGATCTGGAAGTGACACGTGTCGTCAAAACAGCAGACAAATTAAAAGACAATTTCTGGTTTAATTATCAAAGAGAAGAATTCTAAACATTATTTTGTCTTAATGCATTTTCTAACAGCATCTTAATTAACAATTTGAATCTGATCTAGTGGTACTATTATCATTGTTAATCCCAACCACGCAGTTGGGGTTTCTGGATTACTTTGCGTTTTCCGTTAATTTATCAAAAATCTGATCAAACTGTGATAAAAAAAAGAGCTTCAGTGACGTAATGTTTAGATAATATGTCTAATTAATTGTTTAAAATATTGACATTCCAAATAAGGAGAAGTAGATGCCTCGCCATAATCAAGACGCGAAGCTTGAATTTAAGCTAGAACTTTTAAAAGCACCCCGTTTGGTTACGCAAAAATTGATTTAGGATAAGAGGAGAAATGGGTTTGGCATTTTCTTTTGGCTAATAATAATTTATATAAACTGATAAACGAACTTTGTATGTTTCCACATCTTCCAAGCGATGTATTTCCGTAACCAAAATATTGTGGTTACGCACGGTATACTAATCTAAAACCTGGTTTAGGATGATAAGATAGTATAAATAGCATAGGTTATACACTTTCCCTGTATTGCCCCGAATTTTCCATAAATAATTTAATATACCGTCCAACTTACTTAAGACGACGAGCTCAAGTACAACGAAATCCCGTACATAACGAGCGTGTACTAGTAATAATTGGTGTGCGTATTACGTTCAACGGATATAGCAACCAATTATTTGCTGGGCGAATTAAATCCAGAACTTTTAAAACAACCCTGTATACTAACCTGAAGAGTCTTTTACGAAGATAACAATGTACAATGTTGACATTTTATTTATTTAGCAATAAATTCAAATTCTTAATTATAAACCGTAAAAAAGGAACTTGTACCGTTTGTAACAGGAGGGCGGATGTATATCCTCTTAACTAAGAAGTTGCAATCGACTTTAGACAGAAGTTTGAACATCATTCTGTACGTATTTTATTTTTATTAGCAAGAATTTCACATTAATAATTTGCAATATGTAATCATCGTAATCCATGTACTGAAATATAATCCAGAAATTTTAAAAACCAATATAAAAATTAATGTCGGGTAATAGAAAAACGTACTAATTTCTTTTTATTATCAAGATGTTCCCATAAATTATTTTAAATATGTCTAAGTTCTACCCTTTTCCATCTGCCCTACCAAGAAGTAGTCCAATTCAGGCAGTACTTGTAAAAACACCATGTAAACATATGAACATGACATAGTAACCAACATGATATACTTAAATTTAAGCCAGAGCAAATACACCCCATAAACTAATAGAAAAGTTCATTTAGAACAATACAAAGTTCCAATACGTATTGGCATTTGAAGTTAAATTTAAGGAAAACTCTTCAAAGCGGTCCCACAGACTAACACAAGTTTATTTTTGATCATACAAAAATACTATTTCAATATTTTATGTTCATTAACAAGAATTTCGTATAAGTATTAAAGAGTAGTCAAAACGTGCCTGAGTTTTTATGGTTCTTGGGGGATGTGTGTTATATTCGCAAGTGAGTCGAAGTACTTGAATTAAAACCGCTCTTTTAAGCGCCACCCTGTATACCACCATAGAAACACAGTTGTGGCCTTCTATTTGTTTCGAGTAGCAAGAATGTTAAATATCCGTACAAAACTGCAACCTAGTATCCGTTTAAAATGAATCTCATATTCCTTTGAGGAGATGTATATCCGTAACAAAACAGTATTTATTAAATGTAAACCCAATTTTTAGTAGCACCCTATATAGCAACATTACAAAAATAGCATCCAAAAGCACTCACTAAAATTGATCAGAACGCCTCTTCTTAATCAAGCTGGTTGAATTTAAATCTACCTTTTCGAGCCACGCTGTATACACATAAAAATTCTGTTTCAGATATCATAAAAACGTAGTTTTGAGCTATTGTTTTACATTGAGTGACATGAATTTTAAATCAATATATAAAACGATAGCCAAGAACTCGTTTAAAATGACTTTCAAATATCTTTGAAGAGATGTATCTTCGAAACAGAACAGTGTTTATTAAAGTTAAAACCTATTTTCTCGAAGCATCCTATATACAAGCATAAAATAAATGTATTCACTAAAAATGTATCTGATCGCCCCTTCCAGAGATGCATCTCCATAATCAGACAGTGTTGGTTAACTTTAAATCCAGCTCTTAGAGCCACCCTGTATATAAATACAGAAGTCTATTTCAGATAACATAAAAACTTATGTTTGCATTGAATAACAAGAATTTTAAATATTTATACAGGGCGATTACTTTATCTCGTAACAAGTAGGTCGGCTACACACATTACAGGTGTTTATATTTTATAGGTATCTTAGTAAACTTTACATTGTTTAAATAAATAAAAATCAAAGTAGTTACATTGAATGTACTTAAAAATTACTGAAGCTATTTCTTCTTCTGGGAGTACTTTATCTCTTACGAGACGTATTTTCTCTCCTATGGCAGGGTTGCGCGTTTTAAGTGTCACACACAGAGAAGACCTACAGCTTAACGTGGGCTCAGAACCACGGGAAGTGTAAACACTTCTATTCCAGAGAAAATTCACTAGGCACTATTTACTAATAAATAATATGCAGCTTCGCAATATGTACATTTACAATATTTATTTCCTATAATTTAAATAAAACAAACACAGAGAAAGCCAAGATAGCATAAAAACATGTAGACATAACAATAAAATCAACAAAAAAAATAAATTAAATAAAACCAGAAAGATAAACATGAATTAATCACGTAACAAATGTTCAAACTGCCGTCCATCTTGCTGTTCACATAAGTCAATCCGCCGCAGAAAATAATTTCTAACACGAGTTAGCATGTGTATGATTGACCCACATGATTCAATAACTCTGTCACGTAAATCTGAGTTTCTACGGAAGTTTCGTACCCGTCGTTTTTTACTTTACCTCAAAAAAATAAATCTAACGGAGTCAAGTCCGGACTACATAGAGGCCAAGGATGAATTGCACTTCTTGCAATTAATTTCTTATGGAAAGTTTAATCTTGGTAGTTTCTTGCAATTCTCTGGAAGTGGGCAGGTGCTCCGTCATTTTGAATCCACATACGCTGTCTAACATAAAGAGGAATATCTTCTAAAAGTTGAAACAAATTATTCTCGAAATAATTTGAATACATTTCCCCATTTAGACAGCCCTCAAAGAAGTGGAGCCCAACAATAAAGTTGTCAACGACACCACACATTTACAGTAAAAATTTGAAAGTGTGCCAAATTCAATGCGGTTTATTTTGTGAACAGAAATGGCAATTGTGTCTATTTACACACCCACTGTTACTAAACGTCGCTTCGTCAGAAAATAGAATGTTTCTGAAACACAGTGGATCAGTAGTAACTTCGTTTCTTAAAAATTGGCAGAAATACATTCGACGTGGGTAATCATCTTAGGAAAGTGTTGCACTAGTGTGACGTGGAAGGATGAAACCGGTTTATTTTTGAAATGTTAAATACTGCACTTTGGCTAAAACCTACAGTTCTTGCAACTGCTCATTGGCTTATATGAGGATTACCAGTTACTTGTTCAATGTCTGCCGCTTCAGTTTCTACAGTTGTGTCTAACCAGAAAATTTGTATGTTTTGGCAGGGTTTATTAAATTTAAAGCGATGTTTGTTTCTCTACCACTTTAAAGTTGTGTCTAACCTATGGCTTGGCATATTGATCTTTGTGCATATCGTCGTAGCGCTAAGCCCGCAGCCCCTCTGCACTCTCCCAAAATCAACGTCATTTCCGTTTTATCGCTATTAGAATACATTGAAACTGATTGTTACTACCACAAGAATCTATACAAATCAACAACTTTATACAGAAGTTTGTATCTGAAAACCCCTCCGAGAAATGCATCTCCGTAATCAAGCAGCAAATACAAATAATAATGTGTAGAAGGTCTCCATCGCCAGCCAGAGACTTCCTTAGTTCAATCAAGGAAACTAAAATCACTTTTACTAAATGTTTTATTCTTCTAACGAATACAGTCATGGTCCTTTTGCATGCGAACGCCATTGGTTGACAATGACGGCATACATCTGCGGCGTTGCCAAATTGACTTGTCTCACAACATCTAAGTGTCATTGGACAATACTTGCTTAAGCTAAACCCTACAAATGTTATTTAAAAAAATAGAATTCAGTTTTGAGCTTCTGTTTTCCGTAAGTAACAAGATTTTTAAATAAATACATAAAGTGGCAGCAAGCTACTCGTTTGAAATGTCTCTGAAACCTCTTTTGAGGCATGTATCTCCGTTAAATTTAAACCGCATATTTTAGGACCGCTCTGTATATCTACATAAAAATTACAACGCTCAAGTACTTATTTACAATATGTTTGCGTCCCCTTTGGGGAGATGTACCTCTGCTATCAAGCAGTATTGGTTAAATTCTAACCCCACATTTTACAACCACCCTGTATACCAATATAAAATTAAACATTCCTTGTTTACAGTATTTGTCTGCCTTTTTTTGGTGGATGTACTTCTGTTACCGAATAGTATTGGTTATATTCAAACTCTACGTTTTAGAGCCATCCCGTATACCATTACATAATTATATTTAGGTTAGGGTAACATAAAAATGAAGGTTTAACTTTTCTTTATTTGAAACTAGAACTTGAAATAATTAACGTGTTTAAACTGCTAACCCTTTCTGGAGGCCACTTCTTTATAACCAAGATGTTATGGTTGAATTTAGACAACCGCTGTTGAGAATCGCCCTGTATACTAACGCAAATTTCCAGCATGGATTAAACAAAAAGGCAGTTTTGGCGTTTTGTTTTCAATGTTGCTCCATGTCAGGCGATCCCAAATAACCTACACAAATAGGTCTAAAATTAAATGCGGCGTTTGATTAACTGCCGAAGCCTTAAACCACGTATGACCCAACAAATTATAATTAACTTTGGGCACACTCCCCCAAACATTACACGAGACTCAGAGGAGACTCCTCGAGCACAAGGTGGCGGTGGTGGTGGAGCTGGTGACGTACAAGAAGAACTTGCGGAAAACTCGCGAGCGGAAGAGGGGATACCCTATAAAGATAAAAGTTGAGAATCCTGCCCATTCAACATTCGACTATTTCCCAAAACGCGACGCGCGGTGTTACCTAACGCAGGTTTATAAATAATAATAACTTAAACTCTAATACTTGACCGTTGTATTGAAATATTCGAAAAACGACATGGACGTGGAAGAATTTCGTGTTCGTGGGAAAGAAATGGTAGACTATATTTGTGCGTACTTATCCACGCTGGACGCCAAAAGGGTGACGCCGAATGTGGAGCCCGGATACCTTAGGGCTCTTTTGCCCACGGAAGCCCCACAGGAGCCCGAGGAATGGGACAACATCATGGACGATGTGGATTCGAAAATAATGCCCGGAGTGACACATTGGCAGCATTCGCGCTTCCACGCTTATTTTCCGTCAGGAAATTCATTTCCTTCCATTTTGGGAGATATGTTATCGGATGCCGTTGGATGCATTGGATTTTCATGGGTAAGTAAATTATTTATGATAGAAAAATTAATGTTTCTTTGATAGATCTATTTTGCCTATAAAACTAGAACAACTACGTAAGACGACAGATGATGGATAATATTTTGATTATTCCATTAACTTTGAAAAACAAACTTTGTAATATTAATAACATAAACTTCAAAGAATTGGTGAACATAATTAAACGAAAAATCTACCATGTCATCTTAAAAGATTACATAAAAGTGCTTAATGCATTTTTTAAAGCTATTGACTTTGAATAGCGGGTGGTTTGACAAATAAAACTACAGAGCAATTTAGAAATAGTATACAAATTTTGAATCAAAATTTAGGCTAGATAATAATTCCATTTTGTATGTCATCTTAAGCATAATTAATTCTAGATTTTCTTAAATTATTTATTCAATTAAACTTACTTCGATTAAATCACAGAGCTATATAGAGATGTCGCGAAAAAATAAGTTTGTTAATTGTTATTTACTTCATGGAAATCATCACCAATTAGATAATCAAAACATGATTATTAATAATTACAATAGGTTTTCCTGGCGTTCTGCTGCTTTATACCGTATTTTGACGTGCTACTTTTTAAAATAGCGTGTCACAAATATAACTAACCTCAAAATTCTATAAACCCCTATTTTTATTTTCATTTAGAGCTTTCCTTTAAAATTACTTAACAATTAGATATACTTCTGTAATAAGATTCAGTTAAACTGCAAAGCCATTATCATAAATATGTTTTAAAATATACCACCTTCGACTCGATATTTTGAAAATTGAGAAAGTCCATTTACACAACTAAATTAAAAATATATCATGCATCTATTGAACATTGCATCTATTCTGTTCGTTTTTCAAAAGAATTTTATACCTGAACCTGCTTATTCAATGTTACACAATCTCAATTACCATTTACATAATAAACAACGTGCAAATAACACTTGAAAGAGAAAAACAATAATACAACAACAACTATTCGGCAACAAAACCATTTTGTATATCATCTCAAGCCATACAACTCCTATTTTTTACTTATTTGGTAAATCACTTAAAATTAATTAATCACGACTTCTAACCAAAGCTAACATCATATTTTCGTTTATTTCAATAGATGAACAAACATGTTTCCTTTGAACTTGTTGACTCCTAAATCCATATTTCAAATTTAATTATGAACGCGTTCTGCTACAGTTTTTACAGTGGCGTATCTAGAAATATTATAAAATTTCAACAAAAAGATCATCCAATTCTAGAAATGATGATGGACATTTGTAAGCATCATACGATCTTAGAAACCGTTATCATCCCTAAACAGTTCCATTAAATGTTCTTAAGGTTAACCCCCAATTATTAAATCAGCTTAAAAAATAGATCTTAAATAATTCTAACTAAACAAATTTTTATTACAGGCAGCAAGTCCGGCATGTACAGAATTGGAAACCATCGTGATGGACTGGTTGGGCAAAGCCATCGGTCTTCCAGACGACTTTATCACCAGCAATTACCAAGGCGGTCGCGGTGGAGGAGTGATCCAATCTTCCGCCAGCGAATGCGTCTTGGTGACGATGTTGGCAGCTCGTAATCAGGCGATCAAATACCTCAAACAAAACAATCCCCCTCATCTGGATGACAGCGCCTTCCTCCCGCGCTTGGTAGCTTACTGTTCCAAAGAATCCCACTCCTGCGTGGAAAAGGCGGCCATGATTCTCTTGGTGAAGCTCAGAATCCTGGAGCCGGACGAAAATTGTTCCTTGCGCGGGGAAACCCTTAAGAAAGCCATGGCCGAAGACGAAGCCAGAGGCCTTATGCCATTTTTCGTATCGACGACCTTGGGTTCCACTGCATGTTGCTCTTTCGATAACCTGGAGGAGATTGGACCCGTATGCAGAGCACAACCCTGTACGTGGCTTCATGTAGATGGTGCTTACGCAGGAAACGCCTTCATTTGCCCCGAACTGAAGCCCTTGATGGCAGGCATAGAGTACGCAGACTCCTTCAACACAAACCCCAACAAATGGCTCTTGGTTAACTTCGACTGCTCTTGCTTATGGGTGCGTAGCCGAATACTGTTAACTTCCGCCCTGATTGTGGACCCTCTGTACCTTCAACACGCAAATTCCGACGAGGCCATCGACTACAGACACTGGGGCATCCCCTTGAGTAGAAGATTCAGGTCGCTTAAGTTATGGTTCGTCCTGCGGAAATACGGAATATCGGGCCTACAAAAGTATATCCGTAACCACATCCGACTTGCCAAACATTTTGAGACTCTCGTCCAAAAAGATTCGAGATTCGAGGTGGTCAATGACGTCAAGCTGGGACTGGTGTGTTTCCGACTTTTAGGGCCGGAAGCCGTAAACCGAACTTTGCTAGCCACTATCAATGCCTCAGGAAAGCTCCACATGATTCCGTCCATGGTAAAAGGTAAATATATCATCAGATTCTGCGTTGTAAACGAATACGCAACCGAAACACACATCGAAGACGCTTGGAACATCATAAACGAGCAAGCGACGGAACTCCTGGAATCTCTGGAGAAGCCGTCCTCACCAGAAGCCTTTATCAGACCACCTCTCACGAGATCGAAATCCAGGAGGTTCTCATTCACGAGGAGCGTTTCTCGCGAGATTTACAGGAGGTCTATGAGCAAAACCAATCTACACGATGGGGCTACTCCGATTCTCATACCAGACGATGAAACAGATAGTCCCAACAACGAGGACATCCTTGATGCAATTACTGGTAACGGTTACACCGACGAAGATGTGTTCACAAAAGAATTCAATGATTTCAGTATAGAAGACTCCCAGAAACATAAAAGAATTATAACCAACGCCGAGCCTTAGTGGAAATTCGTTCTGAACTTCGACTATTTGTTCAGTATTATTAGATTTAGATTTCAATTCCATTAAAAGTTCGTGAATGCTATTATTTATTATTGTTATTATTATTTTAATGTGTGGTGTGTTCTTGTACGTTTCGGTGTTATTTAGGATTACGAGTTAATTTTAAGGGCAAGTTACTTAATAATTAGTATTAGGAACCAGAATTACTTTTTATATATTTAAACTTTATAAATAAACTTAATTAAAACTATATTTCTTTGACTTTGTAAAAAAACAATGTTAGAGGAACGGGTTAGAAATCTCACAAACATCTGACGACGGATTAGAGACAAAGACATTGACAATCAATTAGATCCCAATTTGATAATTAGAATTACATTATAATTATTAAAAAATGCCACAAATACATTATGAATATCAGCATCTTCAATACAATTAGTCACTTGGTGAAAAGTATAATTTTGAGGTTACATAAATATGTCACACAGTAATGTTGAATATTTTAGGCAAATAAAAACATAACGGTTATAATACAATTCAAGATTCTGTTATGTATGATAGCCAGACATAGCACTAGACAGAAACTAAACAACAGACACGCCTATGACTCACACGTTCAAAACATAACCTCAAAATCAATGTATCATTAAATTTATGCAGTTCGTGACACACCCCCATCTTTGAACATACAGAATACGTTCGGTTTCTATTATACCTCCTTCTCTCGCTGTCTAGTATTCATTAAACAACAAGTAAGGCAGCGGGTAAATAGCAAGCAGAGCAGAAAAAACGTACCTATGTGGTGTTCGTTTGGTGTGAAAAATGCTAGGGGTGTGAGGTTATGTTTCCGTTTCAATCGCACGCTCAACTAAACCACAACCTTCTATAATAGAAGGCTGTGACTAAACTAAGTCAACTTCTTACGAATTTCGCATTCACAACTGCGATTCGACGCTAAATGTAGCAGGCTTTATTATACTTCTTCAATATTTGATTAACTATTACAAAGGAATAATTGTAACCCTATTAAAAAATATGTGTACGCCTATGATACACACTAGCCAAACATAACCTTAAAAGATTACACAATTATTTTGGTTTAATATTGATAATACTTGTCTTATAATGTTATAAAATAATTCACACATTTCATAAACGTATAACATTGCGTATATGTTATTTTGAAGTACTTATTTATAAAAATTAGAAACACAATATGTTGTAACAAATTTAATATTGTATTTAAACAATCAACAACTATAAAACAGACTTGCCTGATAAACGAAGAGCACTATACAGGGCACAAAAGAAGATTATTTCAAAAGTATCACTTAAAATTTAAAAAAGTATAAATTACAGATATTTAAAAACACACTCGAATTCAGAGATACCACACACGAAAATAGAAACAAATTCCCCTAGATTTTCTAGTTTTTTTTAGTTCTCCAGTATATTTATTGGTACTACTGCCGAAGTGTCACTAACCTAACCTGAAATAACCTTCAGTGATGTTTTGAGAATTTTTTATATTTTATTTAATATTATTTGGTTTTTCTACAATAATCTTTATTTTCACTAAAAATGGTATTTTAGCAACTACACTGCAATGGATTCTGAACTAATTTCTGTCGCCCCTGAAAATATAACGCTAACAGATGGTAATATTTATGACCAAATCTACTTAGATTTGAGACAAGACCCTGATGCGCCTGTTCTAGACTGTAACTCAGTTCAAATGGAGCAGTTCGACACAACAACTGATGGTTCACTAAATATAATATACGAACGAGAAGTTCCCTTGCCTCAGGAACATGTGGAGTATACTCCAGAGGAAGAAAGCAGCGTGATTTTGAATTCCAATGCTACAGAAGATGAAAGGTACCGTGTAGTTTATAGTTTGATAATTTCATTTAATCGACAACCTTTTACAGCATGGCTGTTGAAGCATTAAGACAATTGGGAAGCAGTGCTGTTTACACCAAAGTTCCTCAGGACTTGCCACTGTTAACTTGCTCAAATTGTGATATGCAGTTCCAAACCACGGCTGATTTCCAAAACCACTCTGCTATATGCAAACACAGCCAACTCAAATGTTATGTGTGCAATGAAGTGTTTGAACGGACAGTAGATTTTAATAATCATCTAGTGGGGCATGCAGTTGAGAGGCCCCACTCTTGTCGGATGTGCAGCATGTTATTTGTCCAAGAGAAGGATTTTGTGGAACATTTGCAGTCGCATGCCTCTGTAGATACAAATCAATGTAAAGTGTGCGGGGTAGCTTTTAGAAGACCATCCAGTTTGACTAATCACATGAAAATACATACTTACCAACCTGGGAGGGCTATTTTGAATTCTTTTGTGTTTCCCAAAGTTGAAACTGAGAACTGCACCAGTATTTCGGATGAAATCAGTCCTAAAACTGTCATTTTACCAAGTTTACACCATTGGGATGACTATGAACTAACAAGGACCGAGGACTTTTATGTTAATTTGGAAGTTGCACAAGAAATGACCATAGGCAACTTTGAGGAGGATAAAAATAATGTCGTTGCTGTAAGTTATGAGTACCCAAATGATAAATCAATAGGGCATGAGGAGGAAATATCCAGCACGGAAGTAGTTTTACCTCAAATTACTCCTGAAATTGAAAACAAACGACCATACTTGTGTAAGTATTGCAACAAAAGCTTTGCACGGGAAAAAGCCTTGCTTTCGCACCACAAACTACATTCCAGCATTTTACAAACGTATTATCAGTGCAAAACCTGTGATGGGTATTTGACTGATGAGGAGTCCCTAATTAAACATTCGTTAAATTGTGGAGAAAAGGTTCCTCAAAGCAATGAAAAGGTTACGCCAGCCAACCACAAGTTAGTGAATGTTAATACAGTTAAAAAAGAAATGCAAGTCGAAGAAAAACAACGCACAGTTCTGCTGGACAATCCAAAAGCCGAATTTTACAAACATATTTGTATCCATTGCACAAAACGGTTCTCCACTAAACAGAAGCTGCACCGACACATGTGGATTCACCGAAAAAAGACATTTTCTTGTGAAATTTGTGCGTGTTCTTTCGAAAAGCAGGAAGAACTCGATTCCCATCGATTATCCACCCATCAGGGAAATTCGGCTTATGTCTGCAGCGAATGTGGAAAATGTTTTTCTAGTCGGCAAGGTAATAAATTAAATTTGGATTTTTTCTATAGGTATTACTGTTTCCAGGGCAAAATTGTTATAAAAAAAATTACCCATTAATTTTACGGTTAATTGCTCACCCAGTACAATAATATAAAGTATTAATTTTTGAACAAACAAAAAATAAGACGGGTTTTATACATAATGATTGGAAATTAGTAGCCACAAGTAGAGGAGAATGAGAAACATGTTATAACACAATTCAGTAATTATAAATGATTTTTTAACAAAGACATTAATGTAAACATTGTTATACAAGTCTTTTGAATTATATGAAGACTGTAGTCTACAAACACTTATCACCCTAGTTGTGTTATTTGCATTATTGATCCAAATGAAAAGTTAAAAAATTCACTGCAGACAAATCGCATTCTACTGTAAAAATATAACTAGGAAAATAAAAACCAATTTGGTAGTACAATACTATAAATAAATCATTCATTTTTTATCAAACAACTACCTTCAAGCAGAATTAAAATGTCTTATACAGAATGATTGTGATTCCACAAAGTACAATTGAACTAATAAGAAGTGTTCCACAATCTTAATTATACATTATTCATCAAAATATGCTACTAAAGTGCCTCTTCACAGATATGAATAAATTAGAAAACACACACATGCACAGTATGTGTGTTTGGTGTAGAAATGCAAATTTTTTCTCCCTTTACCCACATACACTTAGCAACAGTTCCATGAAAATAAACATAATACCCTGTGTTACCAACTTCTCCAGCTTTGTATTCTAACGACTGTCTAAAAATACTTACAATCAGAAAATATGCAATTGTCAATCCAGTCTTGGGGCAGTTAAGTGTAACTATAATTCCAAATACTTTAATGAAAGCAGTAATTTATAAATGTGGGTAAAAATGGCTTCACCATAAAAACATCACTATATTTATAGTAAAATCCAAAACTCCATGAGAGTTAAAATGAAATTATGATCTAGTATTATTTTTTCAATAATCAGTTTTGTTTATCTACTATGTAGAATAGTTAAAATGAGTATGTCATATTGATTTATAGCCAGAACTTCATTTTAAAATGGATTTAACGAGTGAAAAAAATTTAACATTTTAAAGCCCCAGTAATAACATGTAAGTAATCAAAAAGTTTTCAAGTTAGGGAAGACTTTGAAAAGTTTTTGCGTGTCTGAGATTGAACTATAAACAAATGCCACTTTAAACAATTGTCAAATTAAAATAATTTATTTACCTGTCAACATTTTAGCCCAGTAGAAATCGACACTAAAAAAGGCTAAATTCGCAAAGCATGATGTAGTTCTGATTTTTTTGTATGTTGTATGGACCACTTAGGGTAGTGTGAATCCAAATTTGCAACTTCGAAAAACTTGTGCTCGCTGCGCACACGCGAAAAACTGCGATATTTTGGGACTTTTTTGACATTTGGCTCTAAAAGTCATAAACTATGCGTTTTTCGACAAACAAATTTTAGTACTTTTTAAAGTTAATTAAATTTGCAGCAATTTAAGCCCAACCGCAGCTCTATAAACCCTATAGGGACCAAGCTGTGGCCCTTCGAAGATGGTCCATTATTCCCGAAAATTGACAATTTTAAGTTTTGCTCCCCTTCGGAGGAAAATATTGGCAAAATCGCTGGTCCTATGAGAAAAGTCATTAAAAGTAAAGTTGTAGTACATTTAATTTGCTTTCATTAAAGCACAGAACGAAGTCTGTGAGACTAATAGTTCACTCACAATCTCGAAAGAACGAAAAGATGGTAAAAATTGATTTTTCAAGTATTGAAACAAATCTCTTTGAATACATATTTGTGTGTATAGTACCAAAGGAAAAGGCATAAAATCATGTGAAAAGGATATACTAACTACTTTAAATAACTACTTTTTAATTTGCAGCTATGTTAGCCCTTTTTAAGGTAGTGGCATATATATTGTCACCTAGATTTTAAATTTTTTGGGAAAGGGAAAGGGAAAGTTGAAGTGCCAAATGGATTTGAACTGTTTCTTCACGCTTGACACCACCTCTGCCCTTTTCTGGCAGGGAAAAGGGAAATTGTGGGATCAATTTCAGAAGAGGAAGGACCTAGTAGACCTGGCTGCCATCTTCCTATTAACAGATGCAATGCATGAGAGTATTGCGGAAGCTAGCGAAAAGTGTCTGGTAGCTCTTTACGGAGGTGTTCCAGCCACTCAGAGATTGCACGACCTGAGGTTCCAGCTGTTCGTGAAGACAGCAGCAAATGCAAATTTAAATCTGGCACGTTTGCCCACAACCACCGAGGCTTCCTCTTTCCATGCGTTCCGCACCTACCACCAAGTTCAAAAGTTCGCCCCCTTTGCTACGGTTCAGTGCTAAGATTTGAAACAGTTAAAACCTTCACAATGTTTTTAGCTGTGAGTTGTTTTACCTCATCTGGGTGAAGTAAATAGTTACCAAGGTGGGTATTTCTTTTACGTATCAGTAGGCCGCACTCACACAAGAGATGCATGGGTGTTTCGTCTGCTTCTTAGCAGAACCTGCACACTCTAGTGTCCCGGAGCTTGAGATTGAACATGTGTTTTTTCAGGCCGCAATGCCCTGTGAGTATGCGTAAATTATTCCTGTTCAGCGCTAAAGTATCATGGTTATTGCTCTTTGCATAAGGTACGAGATCGTACTTTGACAGAATCCCCGGACAATGATCACCAGGTCATCAGCGTAACCTAGAGTGTCCATCCTGGCTTCTGCCATCTTATGCAGGAGCTGATCTACAGCAAGGGTCCATAGTAAGGGCGAGAGGACGCCTCCTTGCGGACAGCCTCGTGTGGTAGTAACTTCAGGGCTTGTTCCGTGGATGGCTACCTTGGCAATACGGTTCGAGAGCATCGCTTTTACCCATCTAGTTGTTGTGGGGTTCACTTGTTTGCTTTCCAAACTCCAAACTAGGTAGTGTCTCAATCGGCGTATTCTCGAAAGAATTCCCAATGTCAAGAAATACATATAGTGCAATTTGTTTGTCTTCCAATGCCTTTTCCACTCTGTCCACAAAGTTTCCGTGGATTTACCTCTACGGTAGGCATGTTGGTTACAACTAATAGGGTTGACCGTTAAGGCCTCTTCCCTGATATCCCTATCCAGTACTTTCTCCATTGCTTTCAATAGAAAGGATGTAAGGCTGATTGGTCTGAAAGTCTGAATTTGTCCAAATATACATGTACCTACAACTAATATATGTATAAGTTTTTAATTTAAAACCTGTTCTTTTTCTACTTTTCCGAATTATATACTTTTGTTAATTAACCAAGTCTGCAAATTAAAAAGTAATTATCGTTTATACATGATTTCATGCCTTTTCCTTTCGACAGCACATCACGCGTAACACCACCAGTATAAACTGAACTCTGATTACTATGGCGCGCATTCTCCGTGCGGCTGGTACAAAGTCCAAAGTGTTACGCTTGACGTGCGGTCGACTGTACTATACACACAAATATGTATTCAAAGAGATTTGTCTCAATACTTGAAAAATCAATTTTTACCATCTTTTCGTTCTTTCGAGATTGTGAATGAACTATTAGTCTCACAGACTTCGTTCTGTGCTTTAATGAAAGCAAATTAAATGTACTACAACTTTACTTTGAATGACTTTTCTCATTGGACGAGCGATTTTGCCAATATTTTGCTCCGAAGGGGAGCAAAACTTAAAATTGTCAATTTTCGCGAAAAATGGACCAGCTTCGAAGGGCCACAGCTTGGTCCCTATAGGGTTTATAGAGCTGCGGTTGGGCTTAAATTGCTGCATATTTAATTAACTTTAAAAAATAATAAGATTTGTTTGTCGAAAAACGCATAGTTTATGACTTTTAGAGCCAAATGTCAAAAAAGTCCCAAAATATCGCAGTTTTTCACGTGGTGCGCAGCGAGCACACGTTTTTCGCAGTTGCAAATTTGGATTCACACTACCCTAAGTGGTCCATACAACATACCAAAAAATCAGAACTACATCATGCTTTGCGAATTTAATGTCGATTTCTACTGGGCTATTTGTTTAATCTGGTTGTTTTAATTTATTTGTTATTAGTTTATTTTTTAAATTGTGTCTTTTGCGACGATATATTTTGAAGTTAAATTCACGTTGCTTGTGTCTGCATTCGTAGAAATAAACACAAGGTACGGCCGGTATGTAACATGACAGCTACAACATACCTTGTAGCACTCACAGCCAACCCTAATTAGAAAACTTTCTGATCACCCGTTATTTTTTAAAATAAATCGATTATGTTTATTAATAAAAGGTTCTTCATTTATAATCTAATACAATATTATTGATATTTTGAAATGGTTTTATCAACTTTCTGCCGCCTAATATATACTTTGAAGTAATAGCATGTACTTTTCCAAATACAAATAGGTAGTTAGGAAAACAGCATACTTGATCTTCGTTTCTATCTTGGCTGTACTTTTCTATTCCAAAACTTCCAACAGTGGTGAATTTAGGAGCTCAATATGTAAATCTGAAAAGTTTCAAGCATATCCAATACGTTTATCATCATAAAAGTGTAAAAATAATTAAAAGTTTTTTGTATCTAGCATTAGAACTACTTATTATCTGGACTATGTATACAAAATTACAATTTAATTTAGAAATACATCATTTCAACAGATCTTTATTCCTATATTTCACGTTGAATTGGGCATTAAAATTCTTCGGAATTATTCGATAAGTTATTTAAATTAAGTTTCTTAATTATCTAAAAGAATTATTTTAAATCAAACAAGTTGCTATTTTATAAAATATTTTAGAACTCTTACAGTAAACGATGAAAGTTAATTTTACAAATAATGATTATTGTAAGCAGTTTCTAAAAATTGTTTAGCATTGTCGGTATACGCGGTAGTCCAAGTCTTAGCCCACCAAACAAATACCTAATAGGCGGATTAATCAAATGAAATTATACTATAGATTGTCTTATTTAGGACTTTGGGAACACAATCGCATTCACGGAGAGACTTCCCACCTCTACAAGTGTGTAGAGTGCTCCAAAACATTCTCAAGTCGCCAGGGGTACTTAATACACAAGCGAGCTCACAACGATGAACGACCCTATGGTTGCCGTTTCTGTTGGAAGTCTTTCAGAGATGGAGGCACTTTAAGAAAACACGAACGGATCCATACAGGCGAACGCCCTCATGCATGCCCCCTCTGCACTCGAGCTTTCAATCAGAAGGTTGTCCTACGTGAGCATGTCCGATGGTTGCATGCGGCCAATCGACAACCCAACGAAAATGGTGTATATGACTGCACCATGTGTGAACAAAAATTATCAGATAGGGACGATCTGTGTGCACATATTGTTAAGCATAGTGACCACTTGGCACTGCTTGCTAAAGATGCATCGAAGAATAATATAAAATTGTTGCCTGGAATGACGGACACGAATAAAGGTAGACGGAAGCATGTTAAAGTTAAAGGTAGTAATAAAGTTGTAATAGAAATTATACCGGCAGTTAGTACGAACAGTAGTTTATTAAGTGAAGGTGTAGAAAAACCTTTAATTGAATGTGATCTCTGTGGTGATAAATTTTTAAATGAAGAAGATTTGTCCGAGCATGTACGAATTCATATATAGGTTATGTATTTGAAAATGTATTTATATGTGTTATGTATGTTTTAATTGTTTTTAATTCAGTTATACAATGACGATTTCGTTGTAAAAAGTGAGTATAAGCGAAGTATATTAACGAAGCTATTTTAAATCAACCAAAAATGTTGCTAGTTATGAAATTTTCCTTCTATTTAGGGTTCATAAATCATTGGGAAATTCAGGTTAATGTGAACTTTAATATACATTGTATTGATTCAGATTTGAGAAGGGTCATTACCATGCAATATCAAATACTTATAAACATTGGCCTAAAAGAAGTAAGAAGAAGAGGAAGGTTAAAAACTGCTAAGGCTAGTATGACAGCACACAGAATTTTGTACAAAGTATTTTTACAAAATTATGTGCCTTGTCATACAGAGGGACGGTGCAAAATTATGTAGATTCACGCTCTAAAATCTGCAGAATTTTCTTCAGAATCTGCGGCGAATCAATGCGCAAACGATCAATTTCTAGTTCCATCAATGATCACAGAGGGCAGAGAAGTAAATATTTCACCATGTCTTTACGCCGCTGCTCCGACGATAACCGCGCTCTCACTCCCGTCCTTCATTCATTGCTGTTTAAGTGAAATAAATAAATAAAAAGGCTACGAGCTTACGGATTAACGTACTATTATGAAACCTTAACAGAATTCTAGTTATACATAGTCACATGATTATTTTGACAGTTTTCTTGTAGATGTCAATGTAATTTTGACGTATTTATGTATGATCCCAGACAGAATTTTCCACAAAATTCCGGTTCATATTATACAAGTTTCGCAGAATTTTGTACAAAATTCTGTGCCATGTCATACTAGCCTTAAGCATGATTTACTTTTTAAACCATTTCCCCTTAAAAATTTTAAGTGATTACACATACAGCTAAAAACAATCATACTCTGCTAATAATTGTTTTAATTCACAAAGAATTTTTAAGAGTTTCTTGTTGTAATGGAAATATTTTAAGAAGTAAATCGTGCATTGGAAACAGATTTTAATGCTGAACTAATTAAATGTGGTTTGAAATAATTAGGGGACTCAGTATTTCTAAGAATTTTAATTTGCATGATGTCGTGTTGATTGAAATCTGAATCAACACTGTGTACTTACCACTTAATTCATCCTGGAACTTACTACAACTGTCATGTTCTTTTGAGGTTAGCTTCTGTAATGACAGCTGTCAAAACAGTCAAATTTCAAAAAATATTAGTTTAAGTCATTCATTATCATGATCTTTGTTTGTACCGCTTGCGCAGTGTCGAGGAATTTAAAATCACCGAACTTAATATTAAATAATTGTCTCATTCCAAAACCATCGGCTTCCCTATTAATTATTTAGGGACATACAGTATTCTGAGTTCATAATGTTTTCTTATTCCAGATGATCACGAAGAGCTAACACTTTTATGTATGTAAATATGGTTTAGTACTGTGTGGTTTACACTTTTTGAATTGAGGTTATGAATTAACAAAATTGTTAGAAATATTTTGTTATATTAGTAGGTATTGTTACTTTAAAGAATTTAATTATTTGTAGAAATGCCAGTTTCCTAAATTTACAGTAATATGATCTAATGAAAGTTTTATCTACAGTGCCACCAGTCAAATAATTGTATTTGAGTGGATGCGAACAGTATCTGAAACTGTCAAGTCAAACCTTCATTGGTTAATCAAATTAGGTACTAATTATAAAAAAGTGCTAATGTACCAGCGATAAGAAAACCTACTTAATTGTCACCCCTAACTTTATAAACTTGTAATACAGTCAAATTCCTGTTAATATTAGATAACTACAATTGTTTTCATATACCGAGAATTTCTGACAACTAAACAGGGGTAATTTAGATACCTTATTATTATGACAATTTTCAGTGGCGTACATCACGGAAATCTAATTTAGTGTTCCTTCATCTGTCAAGCAGAAGCAGAAGCAGAATTACTTAGCAATACTTTTGAAATTCATACAGGTACATTCAATTAATTTATAATTAGTGAATGTAAGAATTTTCGCTATTTCCTTAATTATGTTTTAGTGAAAGTCATATACATGAATATTATAGTTGCTCACTTAACCTTTTGCTTGACAAATGACAGGACACTAAATTAGATTTGCATTTGCAACCCATATTCGAGTATTTTTGAATATTGGCAACAATGTTTGCTTGCACTGTTAAGCTCATACTACAAATGTTAAACATATAATGCTTTTCTGGGGTGAGAAAAAATCATGAACAGAAGCTTGTTAAGTAAATGTATACAGTATGCTCAATAAAATGCAAAGTCAGCATTTATTTAACAATAATTCCAAATTTCGATTTACACTATTATTTATCTGGGTCCAAATTAGGTTTATATGCAGTACGGACTTTTTGTATTTGCAATTATTAATCAAAGGTAAACATAATTTTTTCATTGTTTTGACTTATACCATGTCTTTAAAAGAACAACTTAGATTATACCGTATGCATTTAT
Source organism: Limonius californicus (assembly GCA_014611495.1). NCBI lineage: Eukaryota > Metazoa > Arthropoda > Insecta > Coleoptera > Elateridae > Limonius > Limonius californicus. The sequence continues at coordinate 15,384 of JABXWE010000226.1, read as the reverse complement.
TTTTTTATACCAACGAATAATGCTCCTTTAATGTTTACATACTTTTATAATCAAACTGTAAATGTATAAAAATAAAAGACTTGTTATCTTATTATATAAATATACACCTTGTATTACTTCCGTTTTTGTGCTTATTTAAGTGAACATTAACATGCCTTTAAAGAATTTTAATTGTAGAGGTGTGCTATAGTATTTACCTACCTAAACTGATTTTGTTTTGTTGGATAAATATGATTACACTCAGTAGGTTTAAAGATTTATATGCTGCAAGTAAATCTTCAAAGTTTAGAATAGTATACCGGGTAATACTGAACAACAACCAGTAACCGTTAAAATGGGTTCAGAATATGAAACAAATACATTTTTTTTGGAAAGCCAGTTACTACGGGTTAGTGACCGTTCTTACTACTTATTTTGTAATCTCATTTAATAGTTATCCCTTAATTTTGTTTACATACTTGCACCAGAAGCTTGTTGTTTTAGGAAGTTTCTTCATTATTTGCTATTATTTAATATACTAAATGTTTCTTTCACTTAAGAACATTGCTTGCTGTATTAAACTACAATGCTAAAAGTGTTTTCTTTAAAAAAAATCAAATATCCTAATGAATCAGATACTTTCTAGTAAAGATGCTTCCTAATACTTCGTTACAGATATATGGCGTTTCCTCTATTTCAACAAACTATCAAACACTGGAGCAGCACTTTATTTCTCTAAGAGACTTGTTTTTTAATACTTGTTTGCATAAACTTTACTGTATGCTTTGAACTACCTCGACCCATTCTAAGAATTTAACCTACAGAAATATAAATACATTCATGGTGAGACAATTTTCGTTGGTAAATACATAAGAAATTTTTATCGATAAATATAATCTATTCACGATTGATTTGCTATCCAACAAGCTGTGGAAATCTGGGGGAATGTGTGGTATCATTGAAATTTGTCAATTAAGTTGGGTTATGTTAGTTTTTCTTGATGGAGGTTATGTTTTTTGAAAGAAGCCAATGTTGCCAGTGGAGCTTGTTTGTTCATTTAACGTCCGCCTATTTCTGCTCAATATTGGTTTATAATACTTAGATATAATAATGATTTCATTATAAATAAAATAATAACTATGATGTAAATGTTGTCGTAACACATACCAAATACATATTGCTGTTCTTTTTTACACGAGAATTCTGAACTCAAATCGTATATATACAGAGCATATTCCACGCCATTCTTTGTTGTCCTATATTTAGGTCTTGCAGCAAATTAAGAAGAATTAACGTCCATGCCGTTCATGTTTCAAATTGATATTATGGTAGTCCAGTGGTTGACTGTTTGTCTCTGGTGCTAAGAGACCCAAGTTCGTATTCCACTGAGGTCAGTGTTTTTTCGGGCGAGATAAAAACTGTAAATCACTCATTCACAATTTAGATGCCAAAAGAATACCCTATTCCACCTTCATGCTATCACTAGAAGTATCTGAATCATCGGCACCCTCCGATTCTGAATCAGATTCCCCAATTGTAATAATGAAAGGAGGAATATTTTCAAACGATAAATTTCCCATATGTTTTGCCGGTCTTCCGAAATAAGTTTTTCACAATGCTCACAGTTGCGCTTTTTCAAAATTTCGTCAGTTACGTATCTTTTATTTCCGTCTGCTGTAAAAGGTTTAATTAACTCCCAAAGTTTTTTCTTAGTAATTTTGCCCTTAATTTCGACTTACTAGATTATTTTAGAAAAGTAGGGGACTCTAGAGCTGGCAACAGGGCAATTTCATTTTGACATTGCTAGAAATCAATCAAATAATATTTCAGAAAGGCAACTTAAGAAAAAAAACACAGCCTGCTGGATGGCAAATCAATCGTGAATAGTGTATATATGATATACTTCACGAAATAAAAAAATTTTAATATACATATAATTAAAACTAGGAAAAATGAGGGGTGGAGGAAAAATCACACGAGTATGGTTTAAGATTAAGAACGTTAGTCAAATCAGCAACTTTCAACATATTTAAAGTTGAAATGATTGGCGGCAATTTTACAAGATATAGATGCCAATACATTTGACGTTTAAAAATAAGGTTATGTTGCAACCTCCTTGTATGTATGCATTAGAAAATAAGTCGCAAGCTACTAGTTAAAATGTAAAATATGTCGTCCACATACCCTCAAAATATAGAAAATACTATGTCTGTACCTTAAATGTATTATATAATACAAATTGGATATTCACAAACCTTAACACAGCTATTTTAGAAGGCAATTGCAAAGATTAAAAATTTATTTAGTTACTTGTTAAAACTATTTTCACTATAGCTAATTTAATTTAATGAAAAATATGTTCTTAAAATTAATCACTCTCGCATCACTATAATCTGAACTAGAATCGCTTGAATTATTTACATGAATTACAATTTTATTCGCCTTTACATCTAAAATCTTTTATTTTTCCACACCGTTGCATTAGTCGGGATTCGAACACCTCAGCCGATCGGTCACATTTCGTTGTGACCTGGAGTGGCATTATGTATCCGCACTACTCCACCGAGGCCCCTAAGTAACAATTCCTGGCACATTGGAAGATTATATGCGTGCATTTGATGGTCTTATGAAAGAATCGTAGAAGAAAGAAATCTAATTGTCAAAATAGCCGCCGTCCTGCAATTGTCGGATCTTCGTGGACTGTATATCTTGCATGTTTGACAACGTTTTAAGTTATATGTCGAAGTCTTTCTGTTCTTGGTCGGCGATTTACCAAACCTGTTTCTTCAAAACACGTTACTATTCGCAAAACTTCAGCTTGTTTGTAATATTGTTTACTAAAATACCATATAGAAATTATATCTATTTTGATATTTAACTCTGTTTATCCTTGAAACAATTGAAAATGTGCAAACGTTCCAACCTCCTCCGAATCATCCAAGGCCGTTTCCAAGGTTGTGACTGCCAAACCCTTCTACACACGTACAACACATTCATACGTCCCATCATCGACTACCGAGCCCCTCTATACGCCAGTATCAAACCCCATCTTCTCCATAAAATCTCAGCATGCGAAAGGCAAATTCTCCGTCGTATTTTCCGCCTACATCGATAAAATCCCAGTAACTAAGTCCACATCGACACTCAAACTACTCCAATCAGCGACCATTTTCTGGAACTCCAATAGAAACACATATCTAGAACTCTCCTCCATGGCATCGCCATAGAAACCTTCCAAACTTCTCATAAACCTCTAAATCGGAATTTCTTCCTAGTCAATCGCATCGCCAGAAAATCCAAACACGCACTAACTCCCCTCCTTTCATCCATGTACCCCAATCTCCCAGAAAATCTCATTGCCCTGGTGGAGGAAACTCAACTAACAATGGTGAGCATATTCATCATCATATATTGACAGCCCTTTCGTCCCACTGCTGGGCATCGGCCTCTTCTCTGCCACGTGCTTTTCCTCAGCGCTAGGTTAGAAACATGGCGGACCTACAGTTTAACGTCGAATCTTAATGACAGAGCTTGGTGAGCGCACACTCCACTAATTCTCACTTCCAATTTTAGATACCCCGCAACACCAGAATCAGAAGCAACAGAGGGGAACCCACCGCACCTGGAACCAAGAACCAAGAATCAGCACCTGCCAACCGACCATTCAACAGCAATCCACCAAGACGTCACCGACCCAAAAAAAGAAAAGAAGACCTAGGATGGAAGAGCCCAAAAGCCTGCAACTGTCCGCTCATCAATCATTTTATATTAAAATAAAATGTAATATCTTAAGTTAATGAATAAACGTATTTTAATCTTTACCTGCAGGAAGTAGGAAGTGCTGGTTTTGTCGCAAACATTAATTCTCTATTCTTAATTTCTTCAGTTCTAGAGTGCATCACGAGTATATACTAGGGAAAAACATGGTAACAGTACTAATATTAATATTAATTATAATTAATAATATCCAGGAATATAAAAATCAATTCTATGTATTATTATGGTTGGTTATGGTTATGGTGATAGAAAGAAAGAAACACAACATCTACTATGTGATTTGTTTAATGTTTTATATCAAAATCGTATTCGAATTACGTAACCTATAGCAAAACATTAAGGCGACCGTGGGCTATACGCTGAAGATCCTGGGTTCAATTCCTAGTACCGAAATATAGGATTTTTAACGGCTGTTCTCCTTCCCTTCTTTTCTGAAGTATAAGTGTTTACACTTCCCGTGGTTCAGAGCCCACATTAAGCTGTAGGTCCTTTGTGTCTATGTCTGTGGAACTTTAAACACGTAACACAGGCATAGTGGGGAAGATCGATGATGATGCTCCACTCCATTATTAATTCTAGGTTTGTCCGTATTTGGATCGAGCGCTTTCAAATGGGTGGATTGGAAGATACATTGGATCGCCAGCAAGATCCCCAGACGTGATTCTTCTGGATTTGGTAAGGTCATTTGAAAAATAATACGTACCACAATCGTCCAGCTAATTAAAAGTATCTTAAAATCAATCTCCAAAGTCCAAAGTCCAGTTCTTCTAGAATTGGGTTTCATGAGAAGAAAGCTAAGACTTACCAGCAAAGATATAGTTAGGAACGAAGTGATATAGATTAGAATGGGTTTTACCAAAACCCTGGAAAGTAGATCTCTGCAATGATATGGTCAAGTGCACAGTATACAAAAAAAACAGATGGTCCAGAAGAATATATAGTGGGAACCGACAGGCAGGAGAATAAGAGACAAACCAACTTCGACATGGGAGTCATGGGGGAGATATATCTGGTGAGCGATGGAAAAAAAAGGAATTACAGCAAGAGGACTGGAATAACAGAAAGCTATGGAGAAAAAACACGGCAAACTCCTAAGGAGGAATAATGCTAGAGGAGAAGAAGAAGAAAATCAATACAAGCAGGATCTTTGATGACAAACGCTTCGTAGGCTTCTATATGGGTTTCCCCATTGTTGAAACTGTTAATTTGTACATCTACATTATAATTATCAAATGTATTTTGATATTTATATAACACCATAACAAAAATACTAATTAATTAGACACTAATCGATTTTGATAAACTTAACATTGTCAATATTACAATTTACTTTCGGCTTAGACCGTCATTTGGGAACTACACCCAGCATTATCAGGTAAGGACCGACCTGTAGCTTGTCTGCATTTACAAGCATTTGCTCTAGAAGTTTGAGCCATATTTGTTCGTACGCTTTATTTGAATGCAAACTATACCAAAAATTACATTTTAATGCAATAATTTTCAACGGTAAAGAAATGAAAGGCCCTGCCTGCCTAAACAGGGACAAAATTGAAAGGTTATTTAAAAATGTTGATGACGTAACCAGTTAAATATATCCAAACGTATTCAGAGCACCTAAACGTAACCTGAATTTATCTAAACACTTTTTTAGTATCTTTAACATAAATAAATATTAACCTCAATACCACCATTATTTTACGATTTATTACTTTAGCAATATTCGTACAGCGTACACTGCAAAAAAATTTAAGAAAAACCGCCATATTACAATTCAGGCTTGTAAATAGTGTGAGTTGGTAAAACATTAATCTTCCACGTAATTTTACAATTAAAACAATTGGCACGTGGGCCATAACAAGTAGTTGCTGGCCATTATCACTCTTCAGTACCACGTGCTTCTCCTCATCACTAAAGTAGCAACACGGAGGACCCACAGTTTAACGTCGAATCCGAACAACAGAAATACTAGAGCGGGTTTTAGACGTTTAAATCCAACAGTTGCCGAAGCCGGTTTCGATAATTGTGTGAAACGGGTTGCAGTACACAATTTTTAGGAGCTGCGTTGGTGATGGTTGCGAATCAAACTCAAACCATATTCGACAATTGTCCAGTTTTTCCCAACTAAGCTACCACTGCACGAGGATTGTTCGATAGCTACGTGGCCTAACACAGAGATGGCGCGAATTGGGAGGAATCTTCTTTACCATTCTGTAGAACTATCCTTTATTAGATTAAATATCAGTAACAGTAACAGTACGGAGCGATCTGTCATTAGTCTGTTTTTGACAGTACACCAAAGTGAACGTCTCGTGTGATTTTGTTAACAATGGAAAAAACCGAGTTGAGAGCAGTGATAAAGTACTTTCTTTTGAAAGGCTTAACACCAACCGAAATCAAAGCAGAGCTGGATTCAACATTATTGGAATGCGCTCCTTCGTTTTCAATGGTTAAAAACTGGGTTGCTGAATTTAATCGTGGACGTGTGAGCACAAATGATGAACCCCGTAGTGGACGTCCAAAAACTGCTACTGCCCCGGATATGGTTGAAAAATTCCACCGTGCGCGAGATAGCAGACAAGTGGGTAGGTATCTCAAATGACAGTGTGCACAGAATTTTAACTGAAGAATTGGAAATGAAAAAATACTCGGCGCGTTGGGTGCCGCGGTTGCTTACAACGAGCAAAAACTGAATCGTTTGAGTGTTTTTCGCGACCTTTGGCACGTTTTCGGCACAATCCGAAGGATTTTTTGCGTCGCTTCATAACCGTCGATAAAACCTGGGTCCACCATTATACTCCCGAAACCAAAGAACAGTCCAAACAATGGGCACACGAAGGTTCTCCACCACCAAAGAAGGCAAAAACGGTTTTGTCAGCAGGAAAGGTTATGGCAACCATATTTTGTAATTCGCATGGAATTATCTTAGAAAAGGGGGAAAACAATAAATTGCGAGTATTATGCCAATTTGTTGCAACAACTTAGCGACAAAATCAAAGAGAAACGGCCTCATTTGGTAAAGAAGAAAGTGCTTTTCCATCAAGATAACGCACCTGCCCATAAGTCTGCGATTGCAATGGCCAAAATTCATGAATTGGGATTTGAATTAGTGCCCCATTAGTCCTATTTCCCAGATTTGGCTCCCAGCGATTATCATCTGTTTCCAAACCTGAAAAAATGGCTCGGCGGTAAGAGATTTTCGTCTAATTCCGAGGTAATCGCTGCTGTAAATAGCTATTTCGAGGACTTGGATTCATTGACCTACAATGAAGGCCTTGCTAATTTGGAATATCGTTGGAATAAGTGTGTTGAGTGAGCAGGAGACTATATTGAAAAATAAAATGCTTTTTGTTGAAAAAAACTTGCGTTTTCTTTGTTAGGCCACGTAGTTATCGAACCATCCTCGTATACTCTGAATTTTAAGGAATCATTTTGTACGTTATATAACTGTAAGAAAACATCTTCAGTTCAGCCTTTCAGTTTTTTAACAATACACGGTGTCTCAAAACTAATGCCCGTGTTTTAGGGTTTTGATTGAGGGGGCTGAAACAAATTGACAATTAAGTATATGAATGGTAATTTTTCCAATTGTTCTTCGTTATCGAGGTATTGATAAAAATGTAAATAATAAGTTTTATCGCACGGTCGCTCCGATTAGTTGTGTAATATAATTTAATTACTTTTTACAATTAACGGTTAAAAAGAGACCACTGAAGGTCGCTCTTTGTCGCATCAAAAAAGGTTCAATCCCTTGAATTTTTAAAGTGAAACGCGTAAAAGGTTTTTTTCACAACCCAAAAAACTAGTTCTTTTACCTTGACTTTCGGTGAATGGAGCTGAGAGAGAGGCAGGCACTATTTTGGGGCTTTCTTGTGTTCTTAAGAAGCAGGAAAATCCACGGGCACGCCCCTGAAGACTGGATCTAATGGAGTTAACGTTAAGGGCCAAAACTTCAATGCGTTCGTCGCAACCGCGGCACTACCAGAGGGACAGGAAATGGGCTTGTGTTTAGTCAGTAAAATTTCCTCGATGGAATTTTTGAATGCGCCTACGAAATAGGCAACCAGGGTAGCGGCAGCAAATGGTCATTTGCGGCTTTCCTGGAAGTTTAGTAATCCCTAGGAATCTTAAGATAACGATTGGCAAAAGGTATTTATTATTTTCAATTTGGGGACAAGTTGCTTACCTGTGGTCGAACCAAGGATTATTGATATTTGTTATCGTTTAGTGTGTTGCCTACCTTCATCGTTTTTTGCGATTATGACTGAGGTATTTTTTGCTTTATATTACAAATTACTCTTTTCTACAACAATTTAAAAAATAAGTCGATACGTGTATGGTTTCCTAACAATTCAAATTATGTTGCTAAAGCGAGTTACGTAATACGAACCACCGACACAGCAGAGATAGCGTTATCTTGCTTTGCAGAATACGAGTAGGTTTAGAAAACTATAATAAGATGTAAAATGTAAACTAGCTTTTAGTCTAAATCAGTCTGAATTTGTAATTCCATTCTTGACGGCTCCCTTGGAAGTAAAAATAAAGTTTTTAAAAACCCAATTTACTTTCATTGATACTTAATTGGCGCAGTCGGTAGGATGTGCGGAGTTTAGTAGTTTTTTCTAGTAAAAAACGTTCGAAAAACTTGTGTTTCAACACTTTACCGCACATTCGAAAAATTGTACCGTTTGAAGATCGACTACAGCCCAGCAGAGGACAAACATCGCCGAAGCTGAGCAACGTTCGAGATTCAACATTTCCTAACTATCGAAGTTACCTGGTTCATCGAGAACCCCCTGATCATCGAGATCAACAGGACCACCGAGCATTAGAGGTGCGGTCCAATCAACAGGACTACCGATCCAGAGGACGTAGATCCGATCACCGATTTCAAGAAATCACCAGATAATGCAGTAAGCAATAAAGTTTTTACTTAGTGGCAAAGTGAAATTTAAAAATTTACATAAATACTACTAACCTAGAATTATTTTATCTTTAAGTTCAAGCAAATATTGGTAAGCGAGAAATAAAGCGAAACCATTCGGTTTTATAAGAAGCTTTATGACTCAATATTTGTGTGTAGGACCCTTGAATTAGAGCCCCCTAGTGTTAATACTAACATAAAATAAAAATTTTTTAAATAATTGTGTGTAAAAACGATCAAATCATTTTAGTTTATGCAAAATAATATTGTGCGACCGTCTCGATTAACATTAAACGTTAATATGGTAGACCCAACACCCGCAGTATTTCCTGCAGGCTTTCATGTGGCCATGCTAGCCGAAATACCAACTTATGATGGCAACCCAGCCACATTATCTGAATTTATAAGATCAGCGGAGGTAATACTCAATCAATTTATGTCAACCACACAACCTGGTGCATATATCAATAAATTGCTTCTTTCTTCAGTCAGAAATAAATTAAAAGGCACTGCCTTAGAGATAATTACAGGATACGAATTTAATACCTGGACAGATTTAAAAAATGTTTTAATAAATAATTTTGGCGACCAAAGGTCGGAATTAAATTTAAATATAGACCTATCACGCATGAGACAAAATTCAAAAGAATCTCCTATTGATTTCTATAACCGTGTTAGATCATTATTAGCCGTGTTTAACTCTAAAATTTCACTTGGACCAGAACACATGGACATAAAAAGATATAAACTATTAAATGTTAAAAGCCTGGCTTTAAGAGCGTTTGTCAGCGGACTAAACGAACCATTTGGCAGTTTCATTAGGTGTAGAAACCCCGATACATTAGAAAACGCAATCACAATTATCAGAGAAGAACTAGATATTCGCTATTCGCAAAATTTAAATAAAAGTAATTTCAACTCAAACTCACAAGCTAAAGCAACAAATTTTACGCAAAATTACATGAGAAATAACTTTGTTTCACACAATCCGTATACACCCAAACCACAAAACTTTGTACCTCAAACTTCATACACACCCCAACAAAATTTTGTACCCAGAAATAATACTTTTTACCAAAATAGAAACCCAACTATAAGATTAAACCCCAATCAAGCCCCCATGCAGTTTCCAAATTATCAAAGACCATTTGGAAAACCTGGTCAAAACGTTTTTGCCCCTCAACGTGGTTTTAAACCAAATAACCCTGTAGAATCAATGCAAGTTAGCCAGATTCAAAAGAGACCTGCAACGCAACAAGTAGGCAACCCAAATAAATTCAGAAATAATACAACAAATTTTCAAAATTCCCCAAATCCATCGAGAAATTTTTATTCGCAAGAATTATTTCACCTAGAACACAATAATGAATCAGAAGTCGACGACCAAAATCCCGACTCAGAATTCGCAGAAATACCTCCAGACGACGAATACCCTGAGTGGACACAACAAGACGACGACGAATATAATGACGTAAATTTTACAAACTAGCCTCGGACGTCATCGAAAATTTTAATATTAACCCTAAATCAAACCTTCCATACATACTTATTCCCAGAACTGGCGAAAAATTATTGTTAGACACTGGAAGCTCAAAAACAATCATGTCCCCCAAATTCATTTATAAAAATTTTCCAAATTCAATTATGAATCATAATTTTGAAATAACAACATCACATGGCACCACAAAACATAACAAAATTGCAAACATTCCTATCAAAGCTTTATTTAATGAACCCGGAAATCATACGTGTTACTTATTCGATTTTCACGACGAATATGTAGGACTTATAGGTTCAGATCTTTTATCAAGTTTACCCGCTTCAATTGATTATAAATGGATGCATGTACAAACAGATGGTACAGTTATCCCATTTTACTACAACTCTTCCAAATTGAAACAAGAAACACAAAAGCGAAACGAATGTAACTTTTCAAAAATTAAACAAAATTTAGAACCCATTAAAATACTTAATTGTAGAACCAAGAACAGAAAAATCAATTACACTACCGGCTATCGGTAAAAATGGTACCAAATTATCCCCAAAATTTAAATTCAACAAAGATGTATTCACACCCTCAGCTATTGTCAAACTTCATAATAATTATTTTAAAACAACTGTTGTTAACATTTCTGATCAACAACAAATATTCGAAATTTATAATCCATTTATATTAGAAGATTATACTAATCATGACAAGTTAGAGAATTATAATATAGAGATCAATAAAAACCAAAGAAACCAAATTTTAATAAATAACTTACAAAATAATCTAAGATTAGAGCATCTTAACGAAGAGGAAAAAGCAAAATTAACAGACATTTGTATTAGATACAAAGACATATTTTATACCCCTGAATTGCCACTCTCTTGTACAAATATAATGAAACATCACATCAGGACCAAAACTGATGCACCGATTTATACAAAAACGTATAGGTACCCCCACGTGCATCGTGAGGAGGTAAAATGTCAAATAACAAAAATGTTAGAAGATGGTATCATAGAACATTCGGAATCACCATATAACTTTCCGATCTGGGTCGTTCCCAAAAAGAACGATGCTTCGGGTAAGAAAAAGTGGAGGATAGTTATCGACTATCGGAAACTGAACGAACAAACAATAGAGGATAAGTTTCCCCTACCTCGAATAGAAACCGTATTAGACAATTTAGGCAGAGCCGAATATTTCACGACCCTCGATTTGGCATCCGGCTTTCATCAAATTGAGATAGAGCTAAAAAACCGAGAAAAAACCGCTTTCTCTACGGAAAAAGGCCATTACCAATTTAGACGTATGCCCTTTGGCCTAAAGAATGCCCCCGCAACTTTTCAACGCATAATTAATGCCGCCCTAATAGGCTTAACGCCCACTCAATGTCTAGTTGATTTAGATGATATAATAGTTTTTTCAAAATCACTACAAGAACACCTTGTAAGACTAGACAACGTTTTCAAAATTTGTAGGAAAAATAACATTAAAATTCAATTGGACAAGTCCGAATTCTTGCAAAAATCCGTAAAATATTTAGGTCATATTGTCACACCTGAAGGAATTAAACCAAACCCTGATAAAATACAAGCTATAAGAAATTTCCATTGCCTCGCACGAAAAGCGAAATAAAATCATTTCTTGGAATGTTAGGATACTATCGCAAATTTATCAAAGACTTTGCGAAAGTAACAAAATTTCTAACCAATTGTCTTAAAAAAGATAATAAAATCATTCATACTCCCGAGTTCATTGCTAATTTCGATTATTGCAAAACTCTCTTAACTAATGAACCGATACTGGCATACCCAGATTTTGAAAAACCTTTCGAGCTGACAACGGACGCTTCAAAATTCGCGATCGGAGCCGTATTGTCACAAATTAAATAACGCAGAGCAAAATTACCCGACAATAGAGCATGGACTTCTAGCTATTGTCTGGGCTACCAAAAATTTCAGACCGTATCTATTTGGAAACAAATTTAAAATTTATACTGATCACAGGCCGCTAATCTGGCTCAGAAATATCAAAGAACCGAATTCTAAATTAACACGCTGGTCCATAAAATTAAAGGAATTTAATTTCGACATAGAATATCTACCTGGTAAAGTGAACAAAGTAGCAGATGCTTTATTCAGAATACAAATACACCCCACATCCGTACACGATTGGTTAAACACTCCTGAACCACCATCATCTAGTGCAAGTATGATACCCCAAAGAACTGATACACCAGACGTCAGCGAAATATTTACCATCCCCGAAATTATTACACCGAAAATACCTAAGCAACCTGTAAAAATACTACAAAATATTAAACTAAAATCACCAGAAAAATCGAATATTGAAACACCAATAGATCAACCAATCACATCTTCATTATATAAAGCATTAGATCAATTGATGGACGACACCTTAAGTCAACAAGATGAAGAATCAATATGTAACACGGTCCATTCCCAACAAACGTCTACGCCCTTTATTGATATTTCGGAAAAACCTTTGCAATATCACAACAATCAAATTGAATTTATTGTAACAACAATCCCTAAAACTATTAGAAAAACAGAATATGACGGCAACAAACACTACGCAGTATTTGTTAATGACAATAACAAAGACCAAGTTTTTACAAAATTACTTTTAGAATACTGTCAACCAAAATTGAATTACTACTGCTATTTCCCAACTGACGAATTATATCTAGAATTTTCAACATTTTAAAAAGACGTAATAAACGAAAATACACCTAAATTTCACAGGTCAATTATATATTAGACCCCGAAGATCGAAAGATACGAATGCAAAATTATCATGTAGGTAAAACAAATCATCGTGGAATTCAAGAAACATTAGCTCACCTACAAAGACATGTCTTCTGGAAAGGCATGACCAAAGATATTCAAAATTTCATAAAATGCTGTGAAATTTGCAAAACAGAAAAATACAATAGACACCCTAATAAGCAACCCCTACAATTAACTGTTACCAATAATAGACCCTTTCATACTTTACATTTAGATATTTTCCAGATTAATAAAACAAAATTCCTAACAGTAATAGATTCGTTTTCCAAATTCGCGCAAGCTTATCAATTGAAATCCGCAAATTTAATCGATGTAATCGATAAACTTTTTCTTTATTTTTCTGCATATACAACTCCTAAAGAAATCGTAGTTGACGGCGAATTTAACAAAAATATAATTTTAGATTTTTTAAAACTACATAACATCAAAATTCATGTAACTACACCCCATCACCATGAATCCAACTCAATCGTCGAAAGACTCCATTCCACAATAATAGAACATTACAGACTCTTGAAAAACACACCAGAAGATAAAAGAATACCTTACTGTATTTTAGCATATAATCACAGTATCCATTCAAATTTAAAGTATACCCTTTCTGAAATTTTATACGGACATACAGACAGTTTAACTCCATTCGAATTAAACAACGATAGATTTTATGACGTTTATATCAACGATCATAAAAATACAATGAAGGCTATTTACGATGACTTACATGACAAGCAAAAATCAACTAAAGAATTCAGAAACCTGAAAATCAATAAAATCAGAAAACACGTAAAATTTAAAATTAACGACAGAGTTCTTATTAAGTCCGATGAACGTAACAAGAAACTACCAAAATTCCTAGGACCATTTGAAGTAGTGCAAGTTTTAGAGAGAGATAGATATGCTTTAAAAAATATTAAAAATAATAATGTCATAGAAAGGCACGTTAATGAATTATCGCTATTTACAGAAGCCCAATCAGTTTCACCCTCTGGTTCATCACCTTGTGGTGTTCATCCCACTGTGACGTGACTGTAACAGACTTACACGACAATCTAGGACTATATCCCCATAATTTAGGTAATGCCTTACTGAAAACATCCGATTGGATTATATTCAAAATTATAGATTATAAGCCCTTGTTGGATAATTACGAAATTATTAAAGCTAACATTATTAAAACAATTAACTTATTAGAAAATAAAAATTTTGTTATTGGACACCCAAAATTAATAGAGGACATTATAGTAGATCATAATAATCAATTGTTGATATTACAACAATATTTAATAAAAACTGACCAACTGATTTACCAGTTATTCCCTACCATAAATTTTAAAAGAACTAAGAGAGGATTAATAGACGGAATAGGCAGTATATTTAAATTCCTCACAGGAAATTTAGATGCTTCCGACGGACAACGTTACGACGAAATAATAACTAAACTATCCGAAAATGACAATAACGAAAAAATAATATTAAAGGAACAGCCTCAAATCCTTAACGATACAATCTCAACTATAAACCATTTAGTTATAAATCAAAATTTATTAAATGAAAGGTTAAGTAACATAACGTCAAGTAATGAAATCATTGTCAGAAACATAGCCAATTTTTCACTTAGAAGTACATTGAACGAAGCGATCCAATCGCTACAACTATTTATTGATTTATGGCTAGAATTAGAAACATCTATTACTTTTGCTCAAAACCATCAACTTCATATTTCCTTGATAGATAATAAAGACTTACTAGACAATTTAAATAAAATATGTGTGGATTACATGAAGAATCTGCCGGTTCCTAACATTTCAACCAACGACATATATTATAAACGTCAGTTTTCATTTTACACGTTCAGCATTCATGTTCTTTCTACTGCTGAAGCTTATTTTTTCACATACGATCACACAACTGCGAAATAGGCAGCAGATGATGTGAACTCTATGCTATATCGTTTTTGAAAAAACATTTATCACCTAAAGTAAGACACCTTGATATATTTTGCGACAGTTGTGCTGGGTAAAATAAAAATTACACGCTATTCAGATTTCTTCATCATCTTCTTCACAACCCAGACCGTTTCAATACCATTCAAGTCAGGTTTCCAATTAGAGGACACCGTTACATGGAATGTGACAAAAATATGGATCTGATCAACACGAAAGTTAAAGTTGAACAACCTTTAGAGTGGAATGGGCATGTACGAATATCACGGTTAAAACATTCCTCATTTACACTAAGAGAATGTGACAGAAATCTCTTTAAACATTGGAGCAAATACTCGACAAAGTTTTACAAAAAAAACTTCTTTTCAGACAAGACCAATTATTCAACTTCTGTTTGAAAAACAGCATCCAAGAACTCTAAATTTACGGGAATCTTATTCTGGGCCCTGGGAATCTTACATAATG